>VXBR01000871.1:1692514-1899867 GCA_013400215.1 Cisticola juncidis
CCGGGCGGGCGGCGAACCTGTCATCGCCTGCACGGGAAATCGCAACTTGCCGCCGCCTCTCTTCTGAGAACTTGAAAGGGCGTTTGCTTCGGCGCCTTTTCCCCGCTCCCGAGGCCGTAGTTGGGCGCTGGATGCGCCCCGTTGGCACACGTAGGAGATGGCGGTGTGAGCGGCACGCACGCGTGGCACTACCTGTGCCCGTGCCTGTGCCTGTGCCTGTACCTGTGCCGATCCCTGTGCCTGTACCTGTGCCGATCCCCGTGCCGGTGCCGGTGCCGGTGCCGGCTGGCGAGGGGAGAAGCCGAGCCCGGGAATCGCGGCAGTGCCGGAGGTGTGGGATGCGCGGGCTCGTCTCGTTACTCCGCAGGTTTTTGGGGTAGCGCGGTGCTGACAGCGGCACCTCGCCTGTGGGGGCACCTCGGGGCGGGCGTGAACTTCAGCGGAATTCCTGAAAACAAACGTGCTCGGGGTGTATGGCTTCTTCCCCCCCGTAATTTCATGCTTAGATGTAATCTTTCAAGTTAATAGGCAGAAGAGGCTGGGAGGGGATTCCCTCCGGGCGGTTGCACTGCAAGTGCTGTATTTCTTGTTGCTGTATGGCACCTTATATTGCCTTTTAATAGCTGCTGTAAAACATCTTGCAGCCTGGGACAGCGGAGGTGTCTTGCAGAGTTGGGCAGAGAGGGGGGTTTTTTGCAGGCGTCAAAAAAAAGAGCTGAGGAAACGAGGAACCTGCTAATATCGGGGATCTTTGACCTTTTTAGCACTAAGGAATTGTTCAAGGCCATCGCTTGTCTGAGCCTGGATTTGACAAGACCCTGCAGTGAAATTGCTTTGGCAGAAGTGGAGAGGAGAGGCTTTGGAAAGCAAATAGATCAGCCGAGACTGACAAGCCGGGGGGGGGGCAAGGCTCACCCAAACCAAGCCACTGAGCGGGAATCTTTTCCCCTGACAGAGCAGACAAAATACATGTTTAACATCAAGGGGAGAAAAAAAAGGGTTACTATTCAGTACTTGACAGCTGATATTTGGCTCTTCTCCTGTTTTTCATTTCCAGTATCGGCAAGAAACTTTAATATGTATCGGTGCCTGCCTTCAGCAGTCTGATAAATCTTGCAAAAGCCAATAAAACAGGCTAAAGTCAAATTCCTGCTGTAGAGACGATGATCCTTGGCTTAAAGAGAAGTAATCTCTGCACAGATCAGTAGTCTCTAGATTTACAGATGAAAACAGTAGTTCTTTGTAAAGCACAAAGGAGTGCCACCTTTTTACATTGCTAATACTTTCCATATAGCACTAACTTGTTTTAGCTTAGGAATTAATGAAGCACTGTTAAAAGAGAAATATTAAGTCTCTCTGCAATCACTGTCATCTTCTGCTGAAAACATTTTCTTTTTAAATGAGAGGTAGTGTCTATTCATAAAAACTCTTTCAGTTGTGTTTAGGTTAGTTTAATAAAATCCAAGCAACTATTATGTTTACTTTGGCTTTTTGACAACAGTCATAAGGTGGTTGGAGTAACCTTTGATTCATCGTAAAGCCAGAAGGTGAGAAGGACTGTAAATCATGTTGTTTGAAAAGGGATGAGTTCAGAGCTTTGTGCAATGCCACTATAATTTTGGCACTTTTTTGTGAGTATATGTAACTATTTATTGCTACATGATAGATTCTTTAATTCTATGCACATCTATGCGTTTGCACATGTTGTTCATGTCGTATTTGCTGATGAAGGGTGTGGGGAGAAGCACAGCACAACTGGCTCTGGTATCACCAGTGAAGCGGGCTGTAAGAGTTCAAAAAGGACTCTGCAGGTGCAACCTAAAATTCTGCACTGGAGCTGAGCAGTGAATACAGGGGACCTGTTTTGGTTTTTTTTTAAGGTGTAAGGGAGGAGGAGTGCAATCAAAAACAGTTAAAAGATTTGTGAATGTTACGGCGTGGCTGGTGCAGGAATGTTGGGGGGGATTTGTGCAAGAATTTGAGTGTGGGGGAGCATTGCTTTCAACTCCTCCTGCTGCTGGTGTTGCTCAGAAGTAATATAAAAAGAATGAACAAAAAAATACTGTATTTTGTCCAAACTGATCAAGTCATAACAAGGGAATTGTAATTCAGCCGGTGTGTCTGTTAGGATATCATCTCTTGATTTCAGATTCCCAGTCCTGTGTGTTGCTGGCTCTGCTGACAGTGATGAGAGACAAATCTCTGCTGTTGGCAGGAGCAGAGGAGTTCACACAGGCATAGTGACAGAATTCCCTACATAAAAATTATCCTTGCTAATATAATATAATCATCCTTTAATGAAGTAGTCCTGTGGTTCCCATAGGATGTATCAAGTGAAGGCTATGCTTTCATCCCACTGAATTATCAGTGTATTTATTGTGCCAGTCACACCCAAGCCAAGGTGCTACCACTAGCCATTGCTGCTCATCTTCTTTTCAGACCTCATTTTAATTTCCTTTCCACTTCTGCAGCTCAGGTCAGGTGAGAAAGAGGAAAAAAGCCAAGTGAGTGCACTTAAATTTTTGTTTCAGAATGCCTGTCATTTAAAAACTAGTGATCAATTTAGTTGACCTAAATGTAGAGCCAAATTGAAAAATATATCCTCTGAGCATGTGCAATATTTCAAAACTGCTGACTGTGTGTGCCAATGTCTTTTTGTGTTGGTGGTTTGTTGGAAAAGCATTTTGAGTACTTATTTCTGCACAGACTCTCACTCTGCTTCAGCTGCTGCTAGTCAAGAGGACTCAGAGTACACTTTTGAAGTCTTTCTGACTTGCAGGCTGTAAAGGGCCTTGTTCACCAGAGTTTGAAACTCTGGCAAACACTTTGCTGCAGATCTATTAAGGATGCTACAGCATTCCCAAGTGTGGTTGAGGCTGCCCGAAACTGCTGAGCTGGCATTTCACTTCAGACTTCAGACAGGTGCTCACAATAAGGGCATACACACAAATCCTCCCCCACCGGTCCAACCCCAGAGCTCACAATTAAATGGCCTTTGAAAATGGCAAAGAGGCTTAGGAAGAATAGCCTTGATGGAATCTAACCTTTCCTGGAGCTGCCTTGTGTGCAGAATAGTTGATAATTTTCTGAGCTGAAGACGTTGAGAGGCGAACGCCTTTTAGCTGGAGCAAAATATCTGCAGCCTTCTTGTGTTCTGCATGTAAAGTACCAGCAAAGTCTGCCCTGGCTCCGTACGGCCACTCAACCTCTACAGCTCCCTTCAAGCCTTTGCTGTCTCCTGCAGGAGCACAGAGGGGTGCTGAGGGCTGGCCAGCCCATCCCCAGGGCTGGAACCAGATGGGACCTGGCTGGTCCCTGCCAAGGATGGGATCCAGCAGGGCACTCCGCCCCACTCACTGCTGGGGAGCTGGTGGGGCAAGAGTTAGGGGCTCTACTGGCTTGACTTTTATAGTCTTAGGAAAGGAATATTTCCTCTAAATTGCAATGAAGTTTAAAATTAAAGCAAAAGGGGAAATGCATCTGCCCTGCAAATTCAGTCTTTGTCACTTGCACATGAAGCAAATTAAATCATTCTCTACAAAATGTGCGTTTCCCATGATAATTAATCTTATACCATGAAAGAAAACCACACTGAGTAGAGGCTTGGGGTTATGGGTATTAAAAATATCTGAAAGCAATTGGAGTCCTGTGTTTCTTTGGCAAAGACAATTCTATTTACAAGGTCTTACAAAAGCAGTTGTGTATTTTCAACATTAGTAAATGCCACAAGCTTAAACCGTACACACTAAAGTCACTGATATGTGGTTAAGCCTTACAATAAAAAAATTAAAATTAAAAATTCAGTAAATTACCCATAGGTATAACTTTGATTTTTGATACTAGTTTTTCATGCTAAGAAGATTCTTTTGTTCTTCTGTCCCACACAAGCATGGCATATGTCCATAATTGTATCTGTATTCAACTTTACCAGATATCTGATGGCTTTTAAATGTTTTTATGGAGAATAAATTTCTTTGGAGACTGCTAGATTGACAGCTGTCGAGTCTGAAATTATTTAGTTTATCCATATAACAATTTGGGGCTACTAAATTAATTTCATAAAGAAAGGCAGGTTATTTTCAGAGGCTTCTTGTAACTGTTCACATAAATTCTTTTTCTCATTTTTGCTACGTGATTTGGCGTACAAACCATGGTACAGTTCCTGTTCAAATATACCCCATTTCTGGGGCTATCTACCTGTGGGAAAGCAAGCCAGGGTGGCCAAGCTCATGCCTGGGGAGCTTGGGGAGCAGTCTGGGACTGACATTGGGTGCAAACAAGCTGCAACCCCATGTCTGTAGATGTGAATGTTTGTTTGTGACATTTATGGCTAAAAGGTTTTCTGCCATGAATGCACTTCCATCTTCTTTTCCTTTGGAGTACTGTTTTATCAGTAGAGGCTTCTCACAGTCAAGTTTTTAGGAATGAAGCAGCCTCTGTTTTTCTTCAAAAAGCCTGGGTGTGATCACAGGTTC
This sequence comes from Cisticola juncidis, assembly GCA_013400215.1. NCBI lineage: Eukaryota > Metazoa > Chordata > Aves > Passeriformes > Cisticolidae > Cisticola > Cisticola juncidis. The sequence continues at coordinate 1,696,990 of VXBR01000871.1, forward strand.
TGGTGCTACGTTCTCCCTGCAGAACCTGCCCGTACCAAGCAGGATGGAAATGCAGGAGCTTAGATGCAGGTGGCTCAGATCCTCAGGTTTTCACTTGAAACTACCCAGTTTCAAGTGAAATTCAACTGGGAATAAAAAACAACCAACCAACCAAAAAAAAACCCAGACCAGGCTGAGATTTCTGAATACAATTGCATCGACCTCCCTTTGCAGGACTCATTTTTTAACAGAGCAAAGAACAAGACTGCTTTTGCTCTTGTGGTGTCCTTTTCCCGTTTTCACTGCCTTTGGCCACTGCAGGAATTGAGAAGGGGCGGGAATGCCGAGATTGTTGAGACAGGGCTTGTTTAAAACCCTGTGCTCAACTAGGGCAGCTCTACAGCAGTTTTTTCCTATGCTTAGTGCTTGTGATCTCTTTTATTCTTTCTTGCAGGTTCAGAGCAAAATCTGGAAATATTATATATAGTAAGCTGCTGAACATATAGAGGTTACTGGGGCAGTAAAGTATTCACAGGAATCAAATAAATAACCTGTCTTTTAAGGCCAAATTTAAATCAGACTAAGAAAACCTGGCACAACTTTCTTTTTCCTTGAGTGGAGGTGGTGTTGAAGTGATAACACTGGAAGTTTTACCTCTTCTTAGGCTGTAAAGGATAAATGTGCACTTGGGAACATCAGTGCCTCAAAAGGAGAACTCAAGGGCCATTTACTCTCTAAAACAGCCTTGTTGTGTCAATGTTCCAGGGCACAGTGGGGCCACAGGTGCTGCTGGGTGCTGGTTTGGTCTCTGGAGCTGGGAGGAAGCTCCAGGAGCTCTGCAGCGCTGTGGGTCACGTCCTGCTCCTCTGCATGTGTTCTGCAGAGTGAACTGCACGTGTTGAAACCTGCATGTCTGCTTTTAAGTACAAAAATGGCAAATGTATTTGCTAGCAATGGTATGTTACATACGTGTTCCTTTTTTTTTTTAAATGGAGACTCGTGATTGTCTCTTAATGCATGACTCTCAGTGCCTCTTAATGAATTCTTTGTGAATGGGGCTTTACTGGCTGCAGGACAGATAAGGAGAATTTTCTTTCAAGCCTTCTATGTTAATGGAAACATAATCATGTTAGCTACGCTATCATTAAAAAACAAACTTACAAAAAGTATAACCTTAGGAGACATGAGTTGCTACTACATCCACTAACACTTCATTCAGTTGACTTTCTCACACTGCCTGTCCTTGGGCAACACGTTGTGTTCCAAGGCTGGAGGCTGCTGGCCTCAGTGCAGAGACTCCAATTTACATTCTGGTCATACTGCAGCGTTTCATAACCCCGCTTCAGCTTTTCCCTGGCTTCCCACAGCTCTGCTGCCTGACACTGCACAGGGGCCTCCAGGGCAAGGGAAAGGGCCTGGGAGTCCCAGGGAACAAGCAGAGCAGCCAAGAGTCTTTTCTAGAAGAGGCTGTCACTACAGGGTACAACATTGGCCTGAGAAGTGGCTGAAGCTGGTGTTGGATCAGAAGGCTCTTGCATGGGGATTTTAGCACAGGTGTCTGGACTGAAAGGAAGGATTGGACTGGCTGTGTTGGGTAGTTCTTACCTACCACATGGGAAAGGGTTGTGAGAGCATGTAGGGGAAAGGAAGTCAAATACAAATATCAGTGTGTAGTGAGAGTTTCCAGAAACTATATAAGAACTAAACCCTTTCAAATGTCTATCCTCTAGTTTGGAGCAAATGGAAAGTGACCTGTACAAAGGAATGAGTTCTTAAGAATTGCCTGCAAATTCCTCAAAACACTGATCCACTTGCTGTCTTATTAATATTAGCACTCGTTTTAATTTTATTTCGTGAGCCCTTGCCTGGAGGAAGCGCTCCAGGTTAATGCCTCTGGTTTAAGGAAGACGCGGCTGACACTGCTGAGCCCCCGCCGGAGCAGCCCAGGCTGTGGGCACAGATCAGGCACCGTGCTCTGATGTGCAGCCTGCATCACTGCTGTGAGATGGAGAGAGAAATTCCACTTTACTGACTCTCATGTTTTGTGTTGTAGCCATGAGACGCAAACGACCTGCTGGGATCATCCCAAGATGACTGAGCTTTACCAGTCATTAGGTAAGACATCTCTACCAGATGTTTGGTGCTTTTGTCTATTTTTTTTTTTCTTTCAATTGAATGATTTGCTAAGGCAAAGATTTCCAGAGGAAGCAAACCAAAATTAAGTCTAAGAGAGAGGCAGAGCTTTTACCAAGGTTAAAATTTTCTGCAAGGGAAATACATAAGGCACGCATTTCAAACATGCAATAGAAATAAATGTATTTCATTTAGCACATTTGGAATGTACGCTGGGTTTATAAAGTAATTTGGGTGTATTGTTAAAATCTCTTTCCTGAAAGACTGGAACAGAAGTTGGAAAAAAATAATCCTGAATCTTTTCACTGTCTAATCTACTTTACAAAAGGCACATGAAAAAATCAAACTAATCTGCTGTTAATGTTGACTTTTGGATGGTGGAAAGCCAATTGAAGCAATTTGCCAAACTGTGTTACCACTGCTTTATTTTTAAAGCACTTTCAATACTTTGAAGGCATAGCAGCTGTCATGATGTCATTTTGAATACCCAAATTGCATGCTTATTATGACTTCAGATGTGCCTCTCTGGTGGAGGGTTGTTTTTTTCATTTTTTTAGCAGCTTTGGAATTTATTAACAGAAGCACATCTACAAGATAAAATAGGTTAATCTATGCTCTAGTGTAGGCTGCTTGGCAGGCCATTTAATAGCTAACTCTTTTATTTTAATGGTTGTGTTAATAAATAATAGAGGGTATAATAAAAATTAAGCTATTTTGCTGAAAGAAATATCAGTAAATATGCTGCATTCATAAAGGAGGTTACGTCTGTACAGCACACATACATAAAGCAGCTTGAGCACTAGGACTGTCAGATCTAGCATTCTGTGCAGGCTTATTTGCCATGGTGAAAAATAGCTTAAATTATCACCTGCTAAACTCTAGTTTAGCTGCTGAAAACAGTCTAATTATTCCAGTGTAATCTATTTCTAGCAAATGCAGGTATCTCTATGGTGCTCTGCAGTTCAAGGCATGCTAAAAATATTTTAGAAAAGTGATAGAAAATGAAACAACACAGTGTGAAGATTTTTTTCCTTATAGTATTAGCAATGTGGCAGCAGTTGGTTTAAAAATTAACCAGAATGCAGCTTTGTAGGCCAAAAAGGGATATAAAATGTATAAGTTCAGGCTAAACAAATGCAAAAGCAGACAAGTAGTGACTTGACATTTAATTATAACGCATTGCCCTGCCTCCTTCATATTTCTGCTCCTAAAGTGAGTGGTTTAGAAGTTTCAGGACAAATGGTAATTGCAGATGCAGATGTCCCTTTAGTACAGGTAGGTCTTCAAACAAGACCTGTTAATTGAACTGCGCTCTGACTCTGCAGCTGCCTTTGATCCACAGATTGCCTGCTGTTGCTGATCCTGTTGTTGGTCAGACCTAAAGTCCTGTTGCAAGTGCTTTTCTTCTGCTAGTGCCCTGTTTCAGCCAGAGTACTCTTAAATACCAAGAAGTGAAAAGGTAACAAGGGAGAAAAGTGTCTTGATAGATTCAGGTCAGCAGTTCAGAAGATGTGTGACTGCTGAAGTCAGTTTGCATTTAGTTTAACTGAGTTTTATCACTGTGAGTATCACCCAAATGTCAGGAGTTTAAGATAGTCTTATTTTTTACTGCATAAAGAAGGAACATGTTCAGGCAGATTTTGTTTCTTACTTACCTGTGAACTTTCTTTTCTCCCTGCTATTTTCCTTTTCAGGAGCATGAAATGTCCAAAAAAGCAGTCCTCTATCTGGATGGTTCTATTTCTTTTAGACTTGAGACCAAACAGTCATTAAGCGTGAAAGCGACACTGATTTTAGCAAAATGTGCATAATATGTATTTTTATGAGTCAACTGAAGTGTTCATGTATGTGTACAAAAGAGACTAGACAAGGTGACTCTTTGTGTACTGCCACATGGGTGAAGCTTTGATGGATGTGCTACTGAATAGCCTACCGATTTATTTTATTTTTGAACTGGGTGTAATCACCATTGCCTAACTCTCACACAAACTGCATAATACAAGTATAACCCGTTTAGTCTTGAACAGAACCCTTGATGTATTTTCAGTGCTTTGCTTTGCCTCAGGTCAAAATGGTAATAATGGGATGTTTGAAGTCTTTTCAGACTGTTCAGTAATATATTATCTGAGAAGATGTTATTAAAGTCGATTTTGTATTGCATACTCATTAGATCCTATTATTCTACCCCCCATTAGGATCCAAATTTTGTTTCTAATTCATATAAAGAAGTTAGTAAAGAGCTTACTATGTATGCCTTTTTAAAAATCTGGTAGAAAGCATGGATTTGGCAAGTGGGTAAATGTGAAAACATGAGACCAAGTACATCAATGCTGTCAAGAATTTTCATTTCCATTTTCCAACTCCTACACTTACCCAGTATAGAATAATTCTATGTGATGTAGCTATCTATACATGCCAGTATATCATAATTTGCTACAGGATGCTTATGTCTAATTTAAATTCTTACACATTACTGAGGACTTAATTTTTTTAAGTGAATGAGGAGGTGCATCCGGGGACGAGGTAACATTTCTTCCCTGCCTCTGAGATGCAAGAGACACCTATCCAAGACAGAAGAGTGGTATTAACCTAATATCCAATTCACACACCTACAAATTGTTGCATTACATTTTGCTAAAATAGGTGAACTTCAAGTGAGACCTACTGGTTCATTTTTCTATCTTTAGAGGTCTGGGTATTAATAACAATGAAGCTAGATTACTTGGGAGCATTATCTGGTACTGATAAAAGAAGGTAGCAATGTGCTGTGCACAGTCCTACAATCTCTTCAACTGGGACTGCATCAGAGACAGCAGGAAGAATCTACAGGAAGAAATTATACAAAAATCTGCCTATGAAGGAAGTGTTCTGAAATTCTCTTGGAGCTCATTTGCTAAAATGCTGGTAATAAAGACACATGTTAAATACTTGATTGAAATTATATATGTGTATAAAAAAATTCCAACTGGTGGTTCTTTCTATCAGATTTTCCTTTTAAGGCACTAAGATGCTTGTTCCTGACTGCTTTTATTATTTAAACAGTGTAGCATTTTATCAGTACTAATGAAATAGTTACTCAAGTTGAGCAATTTTTACTCTTCCTCGTGGCTACTTAAAGTTCTATAACAAGCTGTCTGTTTTGAGTGACTTGATTGTTTAATGTTTAGTTGAAGTGGCAGCAGGAAATAAATGTTGGTATAGATTAAACTAAGAAAGAATCATATAAGTTAAGAACATAGAGAAGAAATAAAAGCTGAAATAGGAAAGGTAATAAAAATCATGGTATGTGAGCTTCAAAGGATCAGAAGCTGACAGACATCCCCTGGTTTGTATTTACACCATTATGAACCACTCCTATTTTCTTCTAACTTCCTTCTGAAAAGTCTTCAAAGAATCAAGAACTGCTCCAGCTGCTTTTCTTTCCAAAATTAGTTCCTCTGCAGCAGATTTGCTGTTTTACATCCCCCTTACAATTTTTTTCATCCTTTATGATGACTCCAGGGTGTCACTGAAAAGGAAATTTCAGTTGTTTCACTGTCTTGGAGACCAAGGACCTTTGCATGAGGGGAGAGACAGAAGGAACAAGAATCATAAAGTGAACATTTAATGTCAGACAGCTTAGCTCTGAATAGCAGTATTTTGCCTTTAGGCTGAGAGTGACTGCAACCTTTGCTATGGTGGCCCAGGAGGACTTGGCTTGTCATGCCATACTGTTAGTGTCCCCCTCCTCCAGCCTTCCTGTGTCATGTCATGTCAGTACAAGTGTCCTCAAGGTGCATTAGTGTCACCATGAACAGTAATTGCAGTAGCAGGATGCATTCAGAAATGTTTATCAATCCTAATTCACCAAGGCAAGACAAGAGGGGGAAAACCACCCTCATCCTTTCAGCCTGCAGTGCACTGGTGACAGTTCTCCATTTAACTCAGAGGGTGGGGGCAGTTCTCTATGGATTACATGAAAGAAATGTCAGACTTGCTTAACACAAGGTGGGAGAATGCTGGAAGGCACCTCTGGGCTCTCAGCAGCAGCTGCTGTGCTGGTTTTGTGGCTGGCTTCTCTTGTGCAGCAATGTGAGCTTCTAACTCCCAGTGACCAAGGCTGACCAGCTTCATCCTCTTTGGTTTGTGTATTTTGATTTGTCCTTCTGAAGTGCTGCCTGGAGAGGCTGAACTGCCCCTGGCTGCCATTACAGTTTCTATTAGCAACTAGTAAACCTACTACTAAAGACATGAAGTTTTGTTTCATATTCATGTTTTCCCTGTTTGCACCAGTAAGACCCATGCCTAGTGCACACATCAGTTGTTCAATGTCTGTTGCAAACCAGTGAGATTATCCATGTAGCCTCTCTTTAAAGGTTGCTTACTCACTCAAGTCCTTTTCCAGCCCATTTCAGAAACTAGGATTGCTTGTGTTCAGTCAGCCTTGGCCATCGTTGGTCTAGGGGAGGTCATGTTTCTGTGTGACTGAGTCCTGTGCAGCACACACCTAACAGACAGGAGGTGTAATTGTGGCTGAGAGGTGCAACTCAGGGAGTGCAGTTAACCTGGCATCCCGTGGAAGTGAAAGCACAGGTGTATTAGCATGAAGGAGGCTCTTCTAGAGAGAATGAAGGGCTGGTCTATTGTAGAATGTTACCAGTAGGGAGCATTTCACTTCAGGTAACTGCGCTCCCAAAAGCAATGGACAAATGGACCCCTTTTATTATTATTTCCTGAAGTTGTTTGTAATTTATTTATTTTAGGATTTTCCAGTATGACTGCTTCTCACCAGAGTACAAAAAAGGTTTCTGAACTTTCTGACTGCAAACTCCACTCATATCCCAATCTCACAATGGGATGTACCAGATGTACATCAAATCCTTTCTTACATTTTTGTATTTGCAGGTTGAAGAAAAGACACTCCATTCCAAAACTCCCAAAGGTCACGTCAGTGGGTTTGGTTACAGGGATGCTGGCACATGCTGGGGTGTTCAGCCACAGGATCTAGATGCAATCAGTAGTACTGTGGTGCCCTGGGAACCTCCCAGTTGTTAATTTGCAGAGGCACTGTTGGCTTTTTCACTCAGTTGGACAGGCCTAGTACAACGTGCTGGGTCATTTCATGGAGAGTGGTTAAGCTGTACATAGAATAACAGTTTACTGTTATTTATTACCAAAGCAATGTAGATGATAGCAATAATTACTGTAATAATAAAAGTCAATGGCTGAGACTCAGCTGATATTAAGCAGTGTTACTTGATTAATTTCTTTCCTTTGTGCATTTGTGTCATTTGCATTTTAAAATTACAATTCCAGAAGAGGCAATATATGTCACTGTAGGGCACCGTTAAAAGAATTATTCACAGGTTTGGGGCAGCAGGAAGAAACCCAGCATTCTTGCCAGCTGGGCAGGGAATCTCAGCTGTGTTGAAAGAATGTGAGCTGAAGCTTTTTAAAAAGGCAAAAGTGCTGCTAATGTCTGAAGAAACATGGAAAGTTTAGTGCTGTAGAGGAATTACTGTCTATTCAGGACTGTCCAGTAAAGAGGTGTTAAGATCTGTTAGGAAGGCAATGTAATTCCCAAAACAAGTTATCCCCAGGCAGTGTATTTATGAACAGTCTATAAGCTTGTGTCACAAGCTGTGGCTGAGTAAGGCTTTCAGGTTTTGAGGTATATCACTGTAGGTTCACATTTTCTGTCCTTGCACCTGAGAGTAAAAAAAAAAACCCTCAGAACACTGTAAATCTTATCAAATGAAGATGAGGATTTAACTTGATGACATCTATTTTCTTTAAAAGAATTAAGTTGTTAATGTGCTAAATTTTACTTGTACCAGCTGAAGCATGTAAGCTGCTCATTTCAGTTAGATGATGTCCAGACAGTGAGATAATTGCTGACTGTAGGACCAAGTGAAGGGTGCGTGTTTTGCCCTCATTAACTAAAGAAGCAATTATAATAATAGTCACAATCATATAAACAAGAAACCCCATTTTAAAGTAAGAAGGAAAGGTAGTTCCCAGCTAGAAAGATCTTTATGAGATGCCTTCAGACTACGTTGGGAGAGAGATAAATGGTATGACAACAAACAAATACCCCCTCATGCTAGATGCTAAACCTCTTCTTAAATCGGTTATTTTGGAAAACATACTGATTTTAATTTTTTATTGCTTTTAGTTATTTTATGAGCCATTTGATGCAGTAAAAGATCAAGAATATGAGAATATGTTTTTCCTCCTAATTTATTGCTCGTATCCCTATGAAAAATCCAGAATTTAGGAAGGGAGGATTAAAAAAAAAAAAAAAAAAAAACCCAAACTGCAAGTGCTTATTTGATTCTGTGTCTGTAGTCAGTGAGACATTCCAGCAGGTGGTTTGAATCACTAACCACTTCTCAAATGAGTGGGATTATCCACTAGCAAAAAGATCTACTGCATGTAATGGCAGGTGTTTCTACAATACTTTAGAAATAGAACATAGCCCTTATGTTTTGAAATTTCTCTCAACATGCAGAATTATGCAGAAAATGTTAAAATTTAATTATCATCTCTCCACAGTATTTCTGATTTGAGTTATTCCTATCAGCAGTCTGAACTGAAGTACCCTTCATTAAAGCTGCATTTGTAATAAAAGCACTAGTTCTTGTTCACTGTTATCATGTTTTTAGATAGAGAAAGATACATATTCACTTGAACAGAGAGGTCATTCATGGCTGAGTGGTGGGAAAGTCATGATTTCTCTTTGCTCTGGAATGTAAATATGTCACCAAATACTCCCTCGTGATCCTTTCTTCTGTCTTTCCTTTCCAGGGGCCAGGTGACCTCTTCCACTGCATCGTTGTTTCAGACCATAAACAGATTATGCTCTTGGGCATTTACATTTTTTTGTTTAGAGCTTGAAAGTTGCCTTCTGAGCAAGAAGGGGGAGTATTGTGAAAAACTTGAAAAAGTTTCACAATACACCACGGGTTTTTCAGCCCTTTGACCACTCCGTTCAGAGGGTGAGGTGATACATACTTACCAGGAGTGGGAGGAAAACTTGTGTGGTGCACTGAGCTCCTCAACCTGCTCCAAAATGATAAAAGCTTTGGAAACAGGGCTTAATGGGTCCTAACTCTTTCAGTGGGCTGTGTAGGGGTGGAGAACGCAACTTTTTTTTTTTCATTAGGATCCAGGAACGAAAAAGCAAAAACAATTTCACCGCTCAGAGAGGTAGGAACTAGTGGTGTTTCCAAAGGCTTTTGGAAGGTTGCTGCTGCTTGAGGCCCCTTCCTCCTCCTCCTCTGCCTCTTCCCAGCAGGAGCAGCTGGGGTGTGACCTGGCAGTGTGTCTGTGCTCCTCACTCGAGGTCCCCCCTCGCTGGGTGGCTTTATGTCCAGCGCTCCCCAGCCCAGGACCAAGACTCATTCCCTGACAGTCTTGGTTTCTGTGGTTCATTTAAATAGGGTCTCATCCAGCAAGCAAAATGTTTTGGACCCAATTAGGAGGGGCCTGGGCTCCTTCTGCTGAGCAACACATTTGTTCCAGCAGTAGCCCTGGGGGAGGAAAGACACCACTGACAGTTTCATAGGCATAGGGAGGGGAAAAGCAAAATCATTAAGATCCAGTGACCTTAAGTGACTGTCACCATCTGGTAAGACAGCTGTCCATCAGGAGCGTGGAGGTGGTGGCATAAGGAGACCAGAGGTGAGCAGCTGGCACAGGGACAGTGACTGGGTGCAGGCTGATCCTGGTGACAGCAGCGGAGGTGGCAGTGGAGGTGTGTGCCGGCTCAGCCTTGGCTTGCAGAGCCAGATGAGCAGTGGTGCTGCTGCTTTTCCAAAACCTGAGATGAGGGCTCCAAAATGAGCACCTGGCATTGCTGCTTCATCATTTAGAGCAGATGCTTCTTGGCAGCAGTGTCGTTAAGGTTGATGATAAATTCAGTGTGTATTACATATACAGGAAAATAGATGTAAACTGTAGCACTTCCAGGATTAAATGTCTTCATGGATTGTACTTTCTGCCTTGATCAAGGCCTGAAATATGCATATATATTTACTCACATTTCTCAAAATGTAAATAATAAATAGATAAGCTTTTTTCAGAACATTCAGGGAGAATTTAAGAAAGGCTTCTTCATTTTGTCAAATGATAGCCATAATACTCTTTTATAGAATACAAATACAGATTTGCAACAAGGGTACAAAATGTAATTGAATTCATGGTGTGTTTGTGAGAGACTGCTTTATTAATTTCCATTTCAGACAAATTAAGTCACTTTATTTAAACTTCTCACTGTATTCTACACCACATAAAGGACCTGTCAGGATGACAGTGAGAGAGCTGGCAGGAGCAATACACAGAAGTGCCCATTAAAAAGGTGTATGCAACTCTGTATAGAAAAAGAAGTTATATACAAAGCTGAAACTTCCTTTTCTGCTGTAAGACATGTTTCAGAAATGTTCCACAGCTTTTATTACGGTATACAAAGCTACTGAATTATCATACCTCATTCATTCAGAACAGCTTAATTAAAATTAATGTAATTGAGACTATGTTCCCTCTGCTACCTATACCTGTACAGCATTATAAATGATGTTGGGATAGTTATACCCAAGCTACCACATTTCAAACAGCTTTACAGCACCTTAGCTTGTATGGTAGCCAGGAAATGTTTTGTCTTTCCTTGTTTTTCATCATATTCTTTCTCTTCTGTCAGGCTTAGAGAAAGCCTATTGACCTAAAGGGACCTTTATTTTGAGCCATTACATTTTTTCCCCCCTAATGTTCTTTTCATATTTACATTGTAGTTTACATTTTCTAAACACTTTCCCATCAGTAATTCCTCAGGCTCCACGGGTTTCATGAGTAAATTAAATGCATTCAGTGGTGTTGTCAGGTGCTGAAACTGGCTGGCACAAGCAGTGTATTTCTGTTCTGGAAAACCCTTTAAGTTGCAATATGCCAAGCAATCTCTTGTGAATGATCCTTAGGCTGCACAGGAGTGTCTGTGCCCAGGAATTAGTTGGTGGGTGGCAGGGCCAAGAGCATGCATCTGGTTTTTCTTGGTGGGTGGCTATCCTGCAGTGTACAAGTGTGTCCCCTGCCACTCCTCAGTTCCCAGTGCAGCTGCTGGCAGTGCCCCGTGGGAACCAGCCTCAGTGCTCTCTGACCCCACAGTGTCCAGGAGGTTTTGCAAGCCATGGTTAAACTATTCAGTGGGGACTTCTGCTGATGTCCTTATTTTGTTAAACTAATTAGGACAGCTCTAGCAAAAGTTGAGCCAGACAATGTCGTACCAGCTGAGTGCCATTCCCTGTCACACTGCCAGAGCCACTGGCTCCCTGCCATTTTGCAGGTTTGGACCTGGAAACTCACCTGGCTGGGTGAGCTGGCTTCTCTCCAGAAAGGCTCTACATCTCTGGGCATGGCTGGGGCCTGCTGAGATGGAAAGCACAGAAGTTTAATTGGATATTTTTAGTAAGCTTTTTGTTTTAGCAATAGCTGGGAGTCACCTGTTTTTTCCTGGGCAGAGGTTTTCCATTGAGGCTGCCTACACACAGCCTGGCTGGTGCATAAGGTGAGCAAGGAAGAGTTTCAGGGTCTTATCTCCCCCACAGTGCCTTCAGTGTGAAAAGCTCTGCAGTATTTTCAGAAACACTGCTGCAGTCAGTGATATTGTCCTTTCAAGTGCTCTTCAGTTCAGTGCCTTTGAACAAAAGGATGTAACACTTTAGGACTCACTGAGGTTTTTTGGGATGGTTAATTGTTGAGATTTGAGGTCTTTATTAGGTCAGTGAAATTTCTAACAAATTTATTTTCCCCTGCTGCTCTTTTAACCAACAGGTATAGTCTTGTAGTTCAACATAACACCGTCTTTGTGAGTCTGGTTGTTTCTAGTGTGTAAAGCTGATCTTTTGTTCTGATATTGCCTCCCTACAGCTGACCTGAACAACGTCAGGTTCTCGGCGTACAGGACTGCCATGAAACTGCGCAGGCTGCAGAAAGCCCTCTGCTGTAAGTACTGCCTGTGCCTCACCCGCTGCCAGGAGGGCTCCGTGACCAACACAGGTTTATCCACAGATCTCAGAAGCAGAAAAACCCTCACACACATATCCCTGCCTGGTTCATGGAGACCTCTCACCTGATGGGCCTTCTGCTGCCTCTGCTTTGCATGATCACTGTAAAACCAGAGCAGCGGTTCAGAGATAAAACTGAACATATTTGTAAATACTGTACATATTTCTCATTTTTACACTCTTTAGCCAGGTGTTTTCACTGTGCCATGTCACTGTGCCACAACCTGTGTCAGCCACAGCTTTACAGCCCAAAGGAGCACAGTTGAGCTGTGTTGGGAACAGCGAGAGCTTGGGGGAAATAATTGCTTCAGAGCTGGAGTTGCTAATGGTTTGTTAAGTTGAATCTTGAACCCTGAGGGGTTATTGCCTTTAAATGAGATAGCTGCAATAAACATTTAGCTTCATTTTTTCCCCAGCTTTTGGTTGTGTTGAGAAGTCTCTCATCAACTGTACATTACTGATCTGCATGTTCAGACATTTTAATTCTCCCAAATGCTGTATGTTATTCTACTTTTCCCTGGAATTACATTTCCTTTTCAGCCTATTGTAATCTGATAGCTAAATAATTCGCTCACCTTTTTCTTGATAGGCTTGTCAGTTGCCAAAGCAAGCAGTTTATTAAGCAGTGCTATTGGGAGGATTATTAAAATATTTTAACATCTACAACTTGGCATTTAATTACAGGGTTAAATTTTTGACACAGTTGCAAATGTCTCAACTGTTGATTTATCTCAAGTTGGATTTGTGCTCACATGCTTTCTGGAACTGTGTCAAACCTCAGTATTTTTGAGCATGTTTACTTTTAGGCTTATAAGCATGGGTGAATTCTGCTAAAGTGAGCAGGCTTTCTTTCTGAATGTATTAAAAATAGGGAAAAAAAGGAAAAAACAAACAATAAGTGAAAAGTCTTGTAACATAATGAAAGATTTCAACATGAATGCAGTGACAAAGAAGGAATTATGATGATTAGAAATATAAACATCTTTCCATGGTACAGCACTTCTGCCACACTCACTGTGGAAATGTGGCATAAAGAAACTGGAGTGATATGCAGTGAAAAATATTCATAATCAGTGCAGCACTAAAGGAAGCAGAATTTTTGGAATTAACTAGCTGGAACTGCATAAGTATAATTTGTAATAGGTTTCTATGACTGAATGTGCGAAACTTTGCATCCCATTTTATCTGTATTATAATCATAGAATATTCTGAATTGGAAGGAATTCACAAGTATCATCCAAGTCCAACTCCTGGCCCTGGGCAGGACACCCCAAGAGCCACACCATGTGCCTTAGAGCACTGTCCACACTTGAGCTCTGTCAGGCTGGTGCTGTGACCACTGCCCTGGGGAGCCTGTGCCAGAGCCCAGCCACCCTCTGGGTGAAGAACCTTTTTCCAATATCCAAACTAAACCTGTCCTGACACAACTTCAGACCATTCCCTTGGGTCCTGTCACTGGTCACAGAGCAGAGATCAGTGCCTGCCCTTTTGTCTTCCCCTGATGAGGAAGCTGTAGCTGCGGTGAGGTCTTCCCTCAGTCTCCTCCAGGTGGAACCCAATGCCCTCAGCCCCTCACAAGGCTTCATCATCTCATTGCCCTCCAGACCCTTCACCATCCTCATGGCCTCCTTTGGATGTTCTTTAACAGCTCAAGGTCTTTTTTATACTGTGGCACCCCAAACNGCCCCATCTGTGAGTCAGCTGCTCGCCCATCACATGCTGTGTTTGTGCAGCTGGGGGCTGGACATTTTGTCCAAAAAGATCTCATGAGAGACAGTATTGAAAGTTTTACTGAAATCCAAAACAATTACATGAGCTGGCTTCCTTTGGTCAGCTAGCTGGGTTTTCATGAAGTTCATGTCATAAAGTACTGGAATGGTCTGCCTGGGGAGGTGCTGGAGTCACCATCCCTGGATGTGCTTAAAAAAAGACTGGATGTGGCACTGGGTGCCATGGTTTAGTTGAGGTGTTAGGGCTGGATTGGACTCGATGATCTTGAAGGTCTCTTCCAACCTAGTGATTCTGTGTGATTCTGTGAAAAGGAAATAAAATTTGTTGAGCAGGACTTTCCCCTCACAAACCTGTGCTAGCTGTTGCTCTGTGGTCCTTCAGGTGTTGTTCAATAACTGATTCACACCATTAAATAATTCTGGACTCATCCTGGACTTTTGCATTGGGTTTGTGTGGCCAGGTTTTGGTTGCAGGTGTCTCCAGGGATGGTTTCTCTAAGAAGCTGCTAGAAATTTACCCCATGTGTGACAGAACTAATGCCAGCCAGCGCCAAGACAGACCCGCTGCTGGCCAAGGCCAAGCCCAGCAGTGGCAGTAGTAGTGCCTGTGGATAATGTAGTTGAGAAGGGTGTGGGAGAAAATCTGTTGCACAACAGCAGCTGGGAAACAGGAGGGGAAATAAAGTGAGAGAAACAACTCTGCAGACACCAAGGTCAGTGCAGAAGGAGGGGGAGGAGATGCTCCAGGCGCCAGAGCCGGGATTCCTCTGCAGCATATGGAGAAGACCATGGTGGGGCAGCTGTGGCGCCCCTGCTGCCCATAGAGCTCCCCAGTGGAGCAAAAATCCACCTGCAGCCTGTGGAGCACCCCATGCCAGAGCAGGTGGGTGCCTGAAGGAGGCTGTGACCCATGTGAAACACGCGCTGGAGCAGGCTCGTGGCAGGAATTGTGAGCTCCTGGAGAGGAGCCCACGCTGGAGCAGGTTTGTTGGCAGCACTGTCTGTTCCCAAAGGACTGCATCCTGTGGGAGGGATCCACTCTGGAGCAGTTTGTGAGGAACTGCAGCCAGTGGGAAGAACGTGCGTTGGAGCAGTTTGGAGAGGACTGTCTCCCGTGGGAGACTGCACACGGAGCAGGGGGAGAGTGTGAGGAATCCTCCCACTGAGGAGATAGCAGCAGCAGAAACAACGTGATGAACTGACTGCAGCCCCCATTCCCCTGCTGCTGCTGCAGGGGAGGACGTGGAGAATTTGGGAGGGAAGTTGACCCTGGGAAGAAGGGAGGAGTTGGGGGATGTGTTTTAAGATTTAAGAATTATTACTCATTTTCATCCTCTGATTTGATTGGTAATGAATTCAGTTGATTATCCCAAGTTGGGTCTGTTTGCCAGCGACAGTAACTCATGAGTGATCTCTCTCTGCCCTAATTTTGACCTGTGAGCCTTTTGGTGTGTTTTCCCTCCCCTGTCCAGCTGGGCAAGCTGAAGTGAGTTCATCTCTTAAGGTTACATTTAGGTAAATTTTCAGAGAATTGATGCTCTCAGAGACATGCAGTGGCACTTACACTGATTACTCTAGCACATTCTTCATACTTGTATCTAAGCAGAAGTATTTAAGGAATTTGGTTAGCAGGCTTTGTTCTCACAAATATTTTTGCCTGGAGACACCATCATTGTATTTGTGTATTCTATCATTTCAATGTCGCTTGTGAACTCAGTTCAATTAGGTTTTTTTAAGAACCTCAACTCATTACAAAATTATTTTTCTGCATTTTGGCAGTAGTAGAATTTAGAGCACAGTGCTGGGTTTCAGGGCTCCTACGCAAAGCCAAAATCTCACTTGCAGTAGGTGCTTCTTTCAGCTCTTTTCATTTATGTTTTAAAATTGCAGGAGTTTATATATATATATTTTTTTTTTCCTGCAAACTTCATACATAACAGCAATTCTGTCTACTGAGGAGTACTCTAAAAATGTGTGTTTAATAGAAGGCCTGCAGAAGTAAAGGTACAGCCTACTTCTCAGTGGCAAGAATAGAAATGCTTTATAAAGGGAGCTGTACTTAAACTTTAGCTCTTTCAGTTCATAAATCAGCCCAATGAACATTAAGACACTAGAACATTAAGCCTAAAGAAGAATGTGGAAAATAGCAGTCCTTAACAAATAAATGCTTATGTGTTAGCTAGTGTGGCTTTATCATTTCAGCCTTCAAAATTGTTGTGAGCATGCCAGTGTAACTGTTGCACCAGGGTTTTTTAAATGTACGGATTCCTTTGATAATTACATCAAAGCATGATGGCTTTCTTGTTTTGCTACTTTTTAAAGATCTGATCTTCAAGTGCAAACCACATCAGGATATCAATAAAATGAGATGTATTCACTGACTTTACTTGGAAATGCAGCAAAAGAAAATACTCAAGAACTTCTGCTAGGGGTCATTTTTCCTTTAATTGTATGCAGACTAGATTAAATATATTTTTTAATGTGTCAGCCAACAGCAGCAGGTTATAGAGGAGATGATCTTGCATTCTGGGAGGACCATTTATACTTTTTATTACCAGCCATATGTTGAGTTTTCCCTGAGTTCAGTTTGTGACCTCTAGAGTGTACTTTCTCCTGCCTGTTAATTGTCACTTCTGTCCTTCAACTGGTTACTTATTCCATGTTGTCTTTTATACTTTTCCTGCAATCTGGCAGCATCTAGTTAAAAACATCCTAACTTTTTCTCTGTTGCCTTAGAGGCCAAAGAAATATTTATATAAATGACTTATACTTCAGAGTAAGCTAGAAGCCACCGCTCACACAGATTTTGGTGTCAGTTCTGGAATTTTAAATAAAAAAGTATGAAAGAGTGGCAGAGAACCCACAAGAGGTACAAAGCATAAAATGGTGGTTTATTTCAAGTAAAGCTTTTTAAATCACTGCCTGGTGCCAAACACTCAGCTCTTCAATACATATCTGATTGTGGAGCTTGTCTTGTGCTAGTTGGTCATTCATGGGTCCTCCACATCTGCTTTTAGGAAAGAAATACGCAGTTCCATGTTCTGGGAAAGGACCCCACACACATTTCTTAAGTCTTGGTGAGAAATATGAAGGAGGATCTTTATGTGATGAGGGCCAGAGCCTTCCTTGTTCCCACAGAAAGAGGTTCCCTAGAGCAGAACGTGTTGGCAAGCACTCTTTGCTTGTTAGGAGATGATTGTGTGTTACAGACTTCGGGATAGGACAGGAGGTTGATGAAGAGTGGGCTGAAAGGCTTTTCAGAATATGCTGCTTATTAACAGGAAAAGCTTTCACAAAGTGGAATGACCCATGTTTAGCAGTAGCTGCATATATAATTATGCTGCCACTCAGATGCCTGAGGGGTTCATTTAATTACCGTTGATTCATAGTCTCAGAGGAACTGACAGTTCAGCCTAAAGCTCGGAGTTATAGGTGTTGTGAGGGCTGTGCTCTATTTTCAATTTGACTAATGAATTCTTAGAAGAAAAACATCTTTCTGAGACACTCAGGAACAGGTCTGATGCTTTTGCAGGATATAACACTTACCTTAGCATAGCTATCTTTTTTATGCTAGTAGTTTAAATGTAGTATTCCAAAATACTTTATTTTAATAAATGTCTATATGTTAATGTGAAAAAAACCTAAAACTCCAATAAAACCCTGCACAAAATATTGGAGTCAATGTTTCTTAGGAAGTTAAATTTCTTGGGGTAATAATAATAATGATAGCATTCCAAGGTTTCCTTATTCACTCTAGCACTAGGTATGTTAGGCCCAGAGGACAAAATATTCAGAAGAGCTTAAGGGATTTAGTAGCAGAAGTAAGTCCCTATTGATTTCCAATGAAATATATACTCTTGAAATTCTTCTGGCAATTACGAAATCCCAGCGTACTGTCCAAGCAGCAGCAAACCAGCCCTGTGGGCAGCTAAAGTATTTCTCATCTCCCACTAGGACATCAAAGGGCCAGTTTCATCCTGGGTAAAATAGGATACTCAATTGTGAATTTGCCAAATTAAACAGGATCAAGTTCTAAAAAAATTCCTCTATGATGTTCTGCATTTAGCTTCTACTCATTAAAGAGGTGGGTTTTTTTGACGTTATGAAGAGATGCTGCTTATCAGAACTTAAGAAAGCACATTTTTTATTCCAATGAGAGAAAAACTGGTCTTACAATTGAGTCAGTTCATTTCCCAGTTTTGTGAAGAATTTCCTGGATGATTTTGGGCAGTTAATCTTGGACCAGGTGCTACTTCCTTGGGTCATATTGCACCATGCTGAACTTTGACTGCTCATACTCTGGGTAGGATTAACAGCATCTTTCACATCCCCATTGCTCACACCCTGGAATTTCACTGCAAGGAGTTACAAAGTGTTTTCTTGCGGCAGCAGGAAGATCCTCATCAAGCATTATTCCTGCCTTACTTTGTAAACCAACATCCCATAATTTTGTGTGCCTTAAGTGTGATGTTGCTTGGTGATGTTAGTTTGCAGAGGATTAGAGCTGAGAAAGGCAAGTTCAGTTTTGCCCTGGGCATTTACATTTCAAAATGCAACTGACTTAAATTGTAACAAAAATCAAGTTTTTAAGTGTCTGTGACAAAAAACTCTGTTGTATGTTGACTGATAAGTTTAAACGTGTCTTACTCTGTAATGCCATAGAGAGGTATATGTAAATATAAATGCTCTTCAGAATTAAAAATGGATACATTTAATTAGTAAATATTGAAACAGGGCATTTAGTGATTCCAGAATCTTCTTTTCACTGTCCTCACTAGGGGAAAAGTAACAGGGAGGTTAATCACAGTTCAGCTCTGATTTGTTTGCATATTCCTTGGGAGTTTGGTTCGGTTAAGATTGCTCGACTTCTCTAAGAAATGGGCAATGCATCTCAGGAAAGCTGATGATCTGTGCTATGGTGAGAGCACATTTGGTGATCCAAATATTAGCCTGTCTATCTGTAGAGACATAAAGCATGAAATACATCATTTTTACTTGCACAGTAATTTATGTGTAATATGTCCATAGGACCCAAGAGCATAATAAGTACTTTACAGCTAAAAATGAAACAGACATACACTGATCTCTAAGGCCACAGCTAAATAAAAGTGCATCTGTAGGAGTCCTGAAACCAGTCTTGCATGTGACTTTCAGAGGACATTTTACATCCTCTGGCCAGGCACATAAGCCAAGTACAGTGCTCTATTTACTTTTTGGGTGTGGGTAATACAGCCACTGTTTCTCTTCTGTCTTCATGGTTGTGTATTTATTCCCACAGTGGATCTCCTGAGTCTGTCTGCTGCCTGTGATGCCTTGGACCAGCACAACCTCAAACAGAACGACCAGCCAATGGACATCCTGCAGATCATCAACTGCCTGACCACCATTTACGATCGACTGGAGCAAGAGCACAACAACCTGGTCAACGTTCCCCTTTGCGTGGACATGTGCCTCAACTGGCTTCTGAATGTCTATGACACGTATGTGTGGGGGCTCAGGACGTGGGAAAGCTCCAGAAGCTGTCCCAGTGCCACAAGGGGAGGGGGAAGCTGTATTGAGCTGTTGGCCTCGTTATCGCGTGGGTGGCTTGGAGCTGAAAAAATGGGAGTTGAAGTGAAGGTTTAATAAACCTAATGGTTTAATGGCTGCATTTAGCAGGATCAATGCAGCACTTGGTTAGGCATGCAATCTTGGATTTATTAAGCTGTGCAATTAAAAAGCTGGAAAACAACTATTTAAGCAGATTTTTGTGTTTAGACCAATTCTGCGACTGCATGCCTGTCCACAGTAGGTCATGACTTTACGTGGCTTTTTAATTTATTTTGGTAAAGAAGTTCAAGAGAATTATCAAGAAGCAACAGAGTGAACACCTTATAAAGTCTTGCCTGTCTGTGCCTCTGAATGTTAAACCTTTTCAAATATGTCAATTTTCTGTAGCTTTCAATCTGTCATTCTTTTTCAAAGACGAAAGAGGGTCATCTCTTGTCTAATGTGCTTACAACCCTCAGCTGTAGGAAGATTTGAGAAATATTTAATTCAAAAATTAATTTTTAAAAGTGTACCCATCAATATAAACACAACAGACTAAATATACCTGAAGAAAATTTATGGCTATTCCTTTTAAGTTGAGTTAATGATGCTTCTCGTAATGTCTAGGCAAATTCCAAAATACATTTGTAAGCTCATTTTAGAATAAGCCATTATATTTGTATTCGGTGAATTTAATTTTTAAAAAGCCAGTGAAAGTATTTTAATTGTGTTTTTGAGGTTTTTATCAGCCACTTTCAGTCAGACATGCTCATTACTTTGGCAGAATAAATATTTACTTATAGGACTGGAAGGTCATGGGACAATTACTGTATATCCATTGACATTTTGAACCATTGTTCAAACTGTCAATGGAAACATTCATAACTATTGTTATAGGGCCATAACATTGTTCTTCCATCCACCATTTGTCACAGCAGTGAAGCTTCAGTGATCACCTGCAAAAAATAAGTCCAGATTTGTACAGATTATGTCTTCCTGAAGGATCACTTCCAATAAGTCATTTTTTGTGACATCCCCTGCAGCAGCTGCAGCATCCTAAGAAGTGGATTACCCAGATTACATTGTATTTCTTTTACCATACCAGTACTAGGGAATGGGGCTATGTTCATTCAAGAGACAGATTTTATTTGTTTAATCTGCTTTGGCTTTCACAGAACAGTGATTCACTTTTTAGTTACCATGAACCAATAAATAACATCTAGAGAAAGGCTCCCAGTTAGTGAAAACAAAACATGTGCTAGGAATATTAATCTTATCAGTCACATAAGAGGCAGAGAGGGAACTAAAGTTTATTTCACAGACTGCTCCTAAGCTGAACTGTCCAGTTGACATGTGACATGTGCACTAGCCATGTCTAGTCAAGCTTTCTTTATGTTCCACTGTGCTGCAAGTAAAACAGTAGAAATTATAATTATCTGCCTCCAGGCAAATCCCTAGGTATGTTGGGGAGCTGCCTATTACCAGGCACAATGGAGTACAGAAGTGTTTTATGTGTGAGGAAAGCTTGTAGCTATTTTACCAAAATTCAAGTTTGAATTACACCGGTAAGAGAGGTGACCCTGGGGTTACGTGTGTTTAGTTTTCATTGTAAACTTAATAGGCAGAGATCAACCAAAGTGCACAGCGCTCCCGGAGACGTTTAATTAAATGTACTGCATCTTTACTTTTCTTATAATTGAAAACTGTCATTTGTAAAGATATTAATCAAATTCACAGTCAATGACTGATCTAATTATGGGTACAGCTCTGCAAATCCAGCACATTTCGGATTTGTTTTAATTGATCAGTCACTCATGCTCATTTGCAGTAGCATGCTAAATTATTGGTTTGACTTGGGAGGAGAGGAGAGTGAACTGAACAACTCATGATTCGTACAAGTTTCAATTTAATTGCCTTGCAGAGCAATCATTATCTATATTCTTCTCTTGTATAATTTGCATGACTCTGGTATTCATCAGGAGGAGTTTCTCAGGGCACAGATGATAATTAATTTGGAAAAGATTTGAGGGAGAGAAGTAAGAGGACCAGAGTGTGGAAAGCATAGGTAAACTAGAAATGTTTATTCGTGACGAAAAATGCAAGATTCTTTGATAAAAAGCTGCCAATGCTGAACTTGGCTTTGTCCACAGGTTTCTGTCTGTACCTTTTATAGGGTTTGCAGGGGAGATGTGTGGGTAAATGAGCACTGCTGGCTCCTCAGCTCTTCCATAGGATTAAAAAGACCACATGCATCTGTGGTTCAGCCTGATGCATGGCTATAGCCTGCCTCTACATGATTTATCTTATTCCCAGTGGGGGCTTTACTGGTGCTGCTTCAGAGCTGTTGAGAAGGGCCCTGCTTCAAAAATGTTTGGTTTAGGCATTGGCTTCTCGTTTTGTGTATGTCTTTGCTTGCAGTAGATGTTATATATTTGAAATGCTATCAGAAACAAATTGTGGGGGGAAGGCAGGATTGGGAGTAAACTGAGTTAAAGCAGATGACTGAGAGAAGATGAGAAGGTTTGTCACTGTGGTGCCTGCAGCTCAGAGGAGGATGTTGTTCTCACTGTCACATTAGGAGGCAGAAGTAGTAATGTGGGCACGTTAGGAGGCAGGAGTGAGTGTGAGGGGGAGGCTGGCAGGCAGCAGGGGCTGCTTGGAGTGTCCCAGCCCCTTGGCACTGCACAAGAGAGGTTTGAGCGCTGCGAGGAGGAGCTCAGAAACCACACCAAGGTGTTAATGGCATAACTGCACAGCCTGCCTGCCTGGCATGATTTCTAGGCAGGCTTTATCATTCACCTAAACACACTACAAGTGTCCCTGTCGCTGCACACTGCTGGCTGGGGCTGCTTTTCCGTGCTTGGCTCCCTGTTGCCTTTTCAGGCAAGTCAGGGCAGGGCTGGCAGACAGTAAGAAAGGCTTTCTGTAAACGACTGCTACGTAGGATTAATGGTGGAAGTGAAGCTATATTGTCTTTGGCAAAAGGACTGGTTTGCTGCTCTCTCAGGGACCTCTTCTCATCTGAGAATCACTCAGCAGCAGTTCATAGAGAAGCCTGTTCAAGGAAGCATAGGGTAAAGTCCATTTACTCATTTTTTTCATAAAAAAGGAGGCGAGTAGTTATTTACAATCGAGACCATTTTGGGTAGCATTGATACAACAGCACAGTGCAGTCCAGATATGGCTGTGCAGCCACAGCAATGTTTTGTTTTTAATTTCCAGCTTAACTACTAACCATCCAGCTCGAGTGTTCTCTGTAAGATTTAATTTATGAAGATTACAGTACTGCAGTGAACTTGGTAATAGCAAACCAATTATGACATGAATGGGTTGTATTATCAGCCAATGTTTCTTTTCCATTAGGGGTCGAACAGGAAGGATCCGTGTCTTATCTTTCAAAACTGGTGTCGTATCCCTTTGCAAAGCACACCTGGAAGACAAATACAGATGTAAGTCGGTGTAATTATTTTGGGTTTACCTTATGTTTGTGTTCTGTTCTATTCCTCCTGTTTATTTATTGAAAAAACATTTAAATTGCATACAGAGACATTATTTTAGATATTGCAGATGCAAAGTGTGTTAATTTGTTTCACTTTGTACTTCTGAGTTATTTGTTCTCTGTAGTTTTATGTAATATAGCACTGTGGCTGCCAAATATTTTTGATCACACCCCTCCCAGCAGAAACATTTTTGACCATGCCCCTACAATAGATGTATATCTATTGATAAATTATGTACATGTACCACTGTATATATTGTCTACATTATAAAGCAAACCAAAAGTAGAAGATTAGGAAGGATGTGCTAAAGATTAAATAAACACTATTTTGAAATTTTCAATTTAATCTATTATCTGTACAAAAAGTATTTCTTTACTGCACCCTAATAGATTGTCTTGAACACTCCCTAAGGCACAAGAACCTCACTGGTTCAACACACCTTTAAACACAAAAATGTATGTCTACAGAACACTTGCTTTACACTATTTTCAAATACATCAACTCTTTAAAATGATTCTCACATTGTGGTCAGTCTTTTTATGTACATTGTGTTTAAATATATTTGCTACCTTTAAATAAATAAATTTTAATGAATAAATATTACAGGTGTGCAAATTTTGCATATTTTAAGAGAGGAAATACTTGAAAAAAATCCACTTGTAGTCTTAGTTTTACCTGACTAATGAGTCAGTTCACTAATGAGACTAGGATCCTGAAAAGGACTCACAAATGTAGTTCTCAGGAGTAATTTTCTTGTTGAATTAACTGGTGTCACTTCAAAATGCCACTGAAAATCCAACATTTAGGGTTTGACCCAATACCATAGCCATTCTTCATCAATTGTTATCGTTTTATTCTCTACTAATGCAAGCTGAAGAACTCTAAGGAGAAAACAGACAGTACCAACAGCGGGGTCTGTGCATGACAATGTGTAATTGGATCAGATTTTAGGGCAATCACAATGAATGTCACAGTTTAGATTTCTAGATGTTTCATGTGGGTGTTAAGAAAAAGTACTCAGAAAATCTTTTAAGAAAATTACTCAGTACAGATATTTTTCAAAATGATATTTCATTGAAGATTATCAAAGTTACAAAGAAAAACATTTATTCATGTTTTAGATTCTCCTGCAGTGTGTGTGCACAGTAATGCATAACCTATTAAGTGTCCTATAACCTTGCTGATGACACTTAATGTTTAAATGATGGGGAAATTGAAAGCTGAATGGCTGTGGGAGAGGAAGGAATTGTGTCTGTCATGCTGTGGTCTGGCTTTGCTATCCATGCTGAGGTTGTGCAGTTGCATCAGTATTGCTGCGAGTCTGCAATGACCTGCACCCCTTACAATTATTTACCTCATTTGTGCAGCACAGCAGAGCTGGTTGTGCTAGAGCACAAGTCTTAAGGCTTGCAGAGGTGATGGAAGGATTCATCCCAGAATTATTCATTATAAAACTAGACTTTGAAGGAGTGAAATACATGTAATTAAAAAATAATCCTTTTTTATCTGTTCTTTTATTCCTTTGGAAGAAAACAGGTGTGAAAGCAATGCTAGGAAAGTTATCTCAAGCAGTGCTGAAGCGCCTTTATAATTGTATCCCTGGTGTTGGGTGAAATATTAAGGTGACTCCAAAAAAAGAGAACTATTTTATTCTAGTCTTATTAGGATCTCTCTATTTTTTTAACCGTTGAAAAGTAAGAATTAATTCAGGAAATGTATTGTCAACAGAGATGTTGCAAAATAAGTATTTCATTTCATGATAACCTGTTTTTTCTTTTTAATATGAGTTCTATAACCTCCTCAATATATATGTAGAATAATTAATTCCCACCAAATTAAATTGAGCTTATGAAGGGATAATAATTCTATCCTGTAAGGATTCTTCTCTAGAATGATACAATAACAGAACATGGCTTCAAATGATATTTCACTTCAGAAGTGAAAAATTAATTTGATATTAAAATTTCTGATGGATGGCAGGTTCTGCCATACTGTAATTTCTTTCTTTTATTTTAGAAATTCTCTTGAATTAAAAGATCATCATATATCAAAGTTAGGGAGCTCTTGTTTATCATTTTAACTCATCTGAGAGAGAAATGGATTCTCTCAGCTGTATGTATGTATCTAAGACTTGAAAAGGTGCTCTATGTTGTATGAAATTATTCTACCATTAAACATTATTTTTAAGACATCTGTGTTGTGGCTTGAAGATCCTGCTGTTTAGTTAGCTGTGTTGTAGAGTCGCTGCCTCTATTACCAGTAATGACACAGGTGCTGTGTTAGAGTGGCCTTTGTTCCCAGGTACAAGCCAGTAACGCAATTAAAAATCCCCACTAGACTCACATTTCCCAGAAAAACCCCAGTGATGATGTGAAAAGAAGCAACCAGGTAGTTGGGTTTGTGTTCACGTCCTCCAAGGCTGTTGGGCGCACCCGCGGGCCTTGGAAACAACGCGGATCTGGGCTGCTTGGCACATCCTGGTGGCACTGCTTGACCTCTGGTGTCCCTCTCCTTCCTGCAGACCTGTTCAAACAAGTGGCAAGTTCCACTGGCTTCTGTGACCAGCGCCGGCTGGGGCTGCTGCTGCACGACTCCATCCAGATCCCCCGGCAGCTGGGGGAGGTGGCCTCCTTCGGCGGCAGCAACATCGAGCCCAGCGTCAGGAGCTGCTTTCAGTTCGTAAGTTCACGTTCTGCTGGCTCGGAATTTACCAGCTGGGATTTTGTGTTGAGCTCTCCTCTACTTCCAAGGAGGGCTGAAAACCTAGGTGAGCATTAGGGTGCTGTGATGGAGGTGGCCAGTGGCATATGAAACTGTTCCTTTGATGAGGTGTGTTTGAATTAGCTCAGAGAGCAGATAATTATCACTGGGGTTTCTGAACCCTGCAAACAGTGTAAGGCTTTGTTGCAGCAGCTCCTGGCATTACAGTTTTCTGTTGCCCAGCAGTAGATAACTCTTTATTGCTGCCATGTAGGTGAGCAGCAGTGGTTTATCTCAATTTTGGGCATGTACATACCAGTGACAGGCAGGTGCCCAGGGGAGCGATAGGCAGCTGCCTGCAGTGCTGTCTAGGGGCGAGGAGTGCTCAATGAGCTCCTTGCACTCCTTGAATGGGTAATACCAGTTTCCTTTTAAAGAGTATTGAAAGAATTCCTGTCCTCTCTGTTGAGGAATACGCAGCAAACTGGAGGCTCTTTTTCAAACTTGTAAATTATTTAATCTGGGGAAGAAGATAGTTAAGGGAATTATTCACCGTCATCATAACTAGCAGCAGAATGTACAAGATGAGGACAGCTGCTTAATGAAAAGGTAGAGGAGGGGAGGTAATGTATGGTCTGTGATTAACTCTAAATGCATCTTCTACATTACAATGGAAGAAAGCTCTTTTCCCATCTCCACACTGTCCCTGAGGGATTTTTTGTTTGTTTGGGGAAGGGGGGAGTTGTTTGCTTTTTTGCCTGCTGCTCAAGTTTCATTATGTAGTAGTTTCAGTTCTGTAGTAAGCAAAACACAGCAAGTGTTTTCAATGAATATTAATGCTTGGAAGTAGACTGCTTACACACAATGACTATGAAAAGAACCTAATTCTGAAATCACCACAAACTTCAGTTGTGATGGGACATTTGCTTTCTGTATTTTTGACATTTCCTTTAACAGATTAATCCGACAGGATTTACATTTTACTGTTTCTGTCATTCATGTCTTAACCTTTTATAATTCTAATCTGTATTTGATGCCATTTCATAATGAGTTTTACAGGGCTATGTCCTGGGTGGATAACCCATGCTCATAAACTGTGCACAGTAATGTTGGTAGCTGTGTTAGACCCTGCTGGTGTTTTCAAGCCTTGACTATTGTGTTGGGCTTTCAAGTGACACCAACACAAAATGATTATGCAGCAAACCCATGGTAAAAAATTTGTACAAATGACCTTGCTCAGAAATGAGGAGGCACCGGATTCTGTCGGTTTCCCAAGTCAATGTCAACAGCGCTTTAGAACACCATTGGGAAACTGATAAGGAAAGTGACCTCAGAATCAGGCAAAACATAGGTTTTTTTAAAAAGGGCTGCCATTCTGTGTGGAATAAAACAATAGAAAATCACAGTGATGAAACACACCAAATCCATTTTATAAAGTAGGAGGAAGGCTCTCGGAGATGGTCCTGTGCAGGTCTGGGCGTTGGACTCAGTGATTCTTGTGGGTTCCTTCCAGCTCAGCTTATTCTGTGATTTTGTGATAACTGTTTATTTGAACAAAGTGAGTTAGCAGTGTTGTCATTAGAAATGAAGACATGCCAGCAGGCTGAACATTGTACCACATCCAGCTGTGGGCATTTCTAGGAACAGCCCAAGCACAGCTGGACACAACCTTTGGCATGCTCAGAAATCAGAACATCAGGAAACCTGAGGTTTCCTTCTCTTACTGCACTGAAAAATAGATTTTCTTCTTAGCAGCAATAGGAGGAATGTCTTTTTTACCTCTGGATGAAGCTTCATTTTAACTCTCAGAGTGCAAACCCAGAGTTGGTTTCCAACCTGGGCTAAAGCAGAACAGACGATCTAGGAGGGACAGAAAGGGGGAGGGAGGCTGAGACAAGGAGGGCAGATAGAGGAATAGGTGGGATGGAATCTTAGGGAGAGGAGCAGAAATCCAAAGGAGACAAGGGAGAAGGAATTAAGGAATGGAAAATAAGGATGACTTTTAGGGAATGACAGTAAGAACAGCAGTAAGAATAATAGTGATGAAGGAAACAGTGTGGGTAGAATGAGGCATGAAAGAAAGGAGCCACCAGGAACGGAGATGGGGAAAGAGATACGAACTTTCCATGAGAAAGGGAGAAGGGAAACACTGAGACATCCTTTCCGTGTAGGATGGTGGGCACCAGGATCCACAGGCTGGAGGACAAGCACAGAAGTGCTGGTGGGGGAGAAGACAGAGTAGCCCAAGAAACAGAGAGGCTGGAAAAGCTGGACAGCCAGGCACAACTGCTGCTCCCAGCAGCCTCCTTTTACTGGAGCAAGATAATTCATTTTTGAAGAATCTTGTGGGGGTTCATAGTTTACATTACTGCATTACTAATTTACTGCATTACTAATTTAAGTCTTTCTTTGTACACCCACGTTGAGAAATGCTTTTTCTTTAGTTTTGGTTTTTTTCTTCCATTTTTTCTTCCTTCTTTTTGGTGATGAAAAGCCAGCAATATAATTGCAGTCATGTCAGAGTCACAACTATTGTGTGCTTCAGAAATGGTTCTCCCAGCTCCCTTAGGTTAGGTGCCCTGGCAACGGCCTTGTCTGTCTGCACAGCAGCAGAAAAACGGGATGTTTGCTGTTCCCAGTGATAACAGGGGAAATCTCTCCTGCTTTCTGAAGAGTGAGTCCTTGGGAATGAGGTTTGGGCAGGGAGGAGCCCAGCCCTGCTGGTGGCAGCAGCCTTGCCTGCTGCACACCTCTGCTCCTGGGAATTGGGTCCCCTTCTCCCGAGGCTGCTGCTCCAGTCCTGCTACTTCTCACTCCCACAGCACTGACTTGTGCTTTCTGTAGTTTTGTTCACTTGCAGGAAGGTGCTGGGAGAAGTTGTTGGGAGGAGAAAGATATCATGGGACTCATCTTTCCTATTTGGGGCAGGGTGTGTAATTTCTGCTTTGAGATTTTTAAGAAAAAGTACTTTCAAGTTTAGAGAGCAAAGAGCTTAATCCAGTGACCACTTGAAGACTGTATAGTTCTGCTTAAGCTCAGAATGCATCAAAGCAATCTACAGATCCATGAAAAATTGAGTGAATTCAGTGTTGCTGCAGTGTGAAAGGACTTTTCCTTTTAGTTCTGCGATGAGTATGTTTTTTAAATAAACAGGATAGGGAAATGATACAGAGTGAAGGACACACGATTTTAATCGCAGTGGAAAATTATTAATATGCTTTCCTCCTATAGTGTAAACAGGACCTAGGAATTCACATCACTGCCTTGGATGAGATACTGTGACATTGGGACTTGAAGAAATGTGATGAGAGAGCAGAGTGCAGCTCAGATGAAAATGTCCCTTGCCATTTCTCAGTCAAATGTTGGCTAGTTGGTTCTTGGTTATAAAATGCTTTATGCTTTCTTTCAAGGATATACTTGAATTACAGTACTTGGTGTTAAAAACTAGAACAGATGAAGCTAAGGAGTAGTAAAATATGTGCCATTAATTCATACATGTATTTTAAACCTTGTTTTGCTTTACCTTGATGAAGCAAAGTATTTTAATATTCTGTATTACACAGTCTTCATTACTAGATTTGTACTTGATCAATGGTAATGCAAGATCAACTTGCTTTCTAAAGCCATGGAAGTGTGTCCAAATCTGGTGTATTTGCTCAGGCAAATAAAACCCAAAATAGAGCTGTTAGTCCTTTTAAGTGGTGTTTGAGTGTTATAAATCCTGGGCCAGGACCCTGAAAGTGACTTTGGCAATAAATGCTGTGATTTGAATTGGTTGGACAGTTGTTTCTTGAGGCATTGTTTATTGCTTTTATTTTTTGAGCAGTTAGGAAATACCATTACTGCATACAAATAACTATATATAGTTATATATACAAGTCTGAAAATATGTATGAAAATAACTTACAAGTGCAGTGTTACTGTTGAGGGACTTGATCTTTTTTAAGAGATTCAGGCAGCCCTTGTTTCTATTCATAGGATATTTCTTCTGCTCCTGGCTCTGACAAGAGAGAGCTGGCCAAAGGGAACTAGCAAATCCTTCCTCAAGCTGCTTTGCTGTAAATGTCATAAAGCAGCAATCCTGGTTTTATTTCAGCAGGATTTTGTGAACCTGTGCCTGACTTTGGAGGCAGTCTTGAAGAGTCCTACAAGTGAACTGCTTTCAAAAGCTATTTTAAAATGGTTTAGGGAATGGGGATCAGAGGATGATATTCAAGTGTGGATCATATAAAACAACAGTAATTCAGTTCTGGCTTTATGTTATTTTATTTTGTTATTCTTTGCCACAGCACTAAAACCACTGACTGGTGCAGTCAATGCAATCAAGTGTAATGCAGGAGTGGAAGACAAGGGTGAACAGGGTTAGGGCTGACTCTGGGGAGACAGGGTTGCTGTTACTGGCTGCTCTGCATTTTTAGACTTTAACAAGTCATAAGAATCCCATCCCTCAGTTTGGTTTGTCCAGAACAGTATTTGCTAATGTAAAGCTTTCCACCCAGGCTGAAAAACACCGTTAAGAATGTTAATTTCTTTCCAGCCAATTTCCTACACTGCATGTAAACAGAATATAGCTAATCAGAAATGTTATCAGAAATTTCTGCTGTATTATCTGACTCAGTCCAGAAGCACACCACATTGTTCATGTAAAATCCCAAGTGTATTCTGTAGCATATTTCCTATTATGGACAGACAAAGTTAATACAGCATAGGATATTTTTTCAACTATTAGCTGGAGGAAGAGGGAGGAAAGAACAAAAAACTCATCTCCCAAGTATTGCATAAAGATGCTAGCACCACCCAACTTCCTATTTCCCCATTGTTTCTGCAGAATAAATACTGAAAAACAGATGTCTGGAACATAATGAATTTGAATGTCCTCCATAACAAATTGTTACTTGTAAGCTGGAAAAGCCTTAATGAATTTTACTTTATGATTCACTCTGTTATTACCATAAAAATTGGGAGATGCACAGAAATGTGTTCAAGAGAAGAACCATTAATATTCTTTACAGCTTGATCTTGTTGCTTCAGATATGAACTGTATGAATTCAGCCTTTTTCCCGTATGTAAAATCTTCAGCTGCTGCCTTACTGGATTTAGAGATTATTAAAAAAATTCTAATAGCAGCTCGGGAGACAGTTGAGAACTGTCTGTCCTATACTGTGTGACCCTGAGCAGCTTTTCTCCACGTGGCTTTAAATCTTCATGTAATATAATTCAGAACCAGTTCTGATACATTTTAATGCACCTAATCTCTCTGAGCACAGGTTTTGTACAGCCACCATATGGAGCTCTGGGTAGGCAGCTATTGGGACTGCTGGCAATTGACAGTGACTGCAAAATTAAAATAGATCTAGGGTGTTACAGAAAGCCTTTCATTGCCGCAGCATTTTCCCTGCAAATTTAAAGCAGCTACAAGTGGAGAGCAGTGCTTTGAGCAGCTCATTCTTATTCTGACTGCAGCTTGCACTGCAGCATTTCCGTACACCTCGTGTTTTTCTATTAGGGATGGTATATTAAAGAGATCCTCTTAATTTCTTTTTTTTTTTTTTGAGGCTAAGAGGACCTCTGTATAGAAAGTGTAGTCTGCTAGGCAGGGTAATGGTTTGCCAGTGTAGTTGCTGGCTGAAGCTGGATCCCAGAGTGAGTCACAGAAAGCCTCTCCCCTGCCCCTTCATTGCCCTGCCTTCCAGCTGAAAATATAGACGGTCATATTTTACAAACATGCCTTTCACTTAGGAGTTCCAGAATTAATTTAATTCAACTGAATTCACTGATGTACTGTGGCAGAAGGCAGTATTCACTGTTCTGAACAAATCCTCTGGCCAGTGTTGACTGGACTTTATTGTGCTTTTGATTTTCTCTTTATTTTGGGGAGCCTTCCTAAATTCTGTAGCTACATGAAAAAACAGAGGAGTAGAATTTAATGCAGAAGGCTTCAGAAATGTTTCAGTGTGTATTCCATTTAATATAATCCTTTTATGAATATCAAATTGGGAAGGGTTTTATCTGGATAATTGTAGATACATTTTTATTTGATGTTTTTTAGCCCAAACATCCAAAAAAGGATATTTTTGACTGTACTAGAAGTCCATGTATATGGATCCCAAGTGTAGTCATAGGAGTCGTTGGATGGTTTCCCAAACAAGCATCTGAAGAAGGAAGCTCTGACCAAGAATCTTTATTTCTAATGAACTAAAATATTGCAACAGCATTTCAAGTCAATTTTAATGCAGTGCATTATTCAGGGCATATTACAGGGTTTGTATTTCACATCTTTTTTGTGGGTTTCTGTCTGGAAGACTGCATTTTCCTTAGCCTTCATATATTGATCAATTAATTTGTTTGTCAGGGTTATAAACAGTGTTAGATTTAAAAGAGAACAAACCCCAAAACAACAGCTAATTGATTTTCCCTATAGCTCTCTCTCCTGCAAATGAGTTGGGATATTTTATTCTCAGAATTCGTGGCTAGCATTTTTAGTGGAATAAGGTTTTAGCTAGGTTTTACTAAACTCAGATTTCATGAGAAACTGCAGAAGTAACTGAGAGCAAGCATAAAAATCCTCAGCACTCAATCCCCTATTCATCTTGGTCCATGTACATGATACATTAATGCTTATTATTTATTTAAATGCTTCAAATAGGTTTGGAACCACAAAGGAAGACAGTCAGCCTTGTGAAGTTTAAAATATAAAAGAGTGGCCCACTGAGAGCTGTATTTGAAAGCCTAGAGAAAAGGGAAAACAGAGGATTTAGATATATTCAGACCATAAATATGCTGTTGCCGTGGGTAGCATGGAAGGAAATGTCTCGAGGAATTGGAATTAACATGTAGTGATGGTTTAGAGCAACAGAGCTCGATGTTATCCCTCTTCATCACTTGGGCTGTTCCCTGTGCAGACACATCCTGCCTTCTCCCACCCTCCCCACCAGAGCCCCTTGAGGTTCCCACCTGATCCATCACCTCACTTTCAGCACTGAAACCATCTCCCAGGTTCTCAGATAACCAGTTCTGTGCAGGCTTCGTGACACCCTGCCCAACAGAGGGCTGTTTCCTCTAAACACTGACTCCGTCATTCCACTGTTTTCCTTTAAATCCCTTTAGATGCTCCTCGCCTTTGCTCTGCCCTGTTCTTTGCAGTGTCCAGCCTGCTGGTGCAGTGTGACCTCTGCCTATGCACAGAGATCACTGCTGTCCCATTTCCTCATGGCTTTTGTCTCTTTGCTTTCATTTTCCATACTGTGGGTGCTTCAAGTAGGGATTATGTATCATTTTTTTCAGGGGTGCATGGGGCCTGGCACAATGGGATTTGGCTCTGTGACTGAGCTGCCTTAAAGTTACCATGGAAAAGATACCTGAAATGTCACACTGGGATGGGATGGGACGGGATGGGATGGGATGGGATGGGATGGGAAGCAGCAGAGCAATGGGTGTGCTGGGAAGCATAGGCTCTTCTGCTGTTGGCAGAGATGGGTGTGGGATTTAATGGAATATGAGAATCGTATATTGTGGGACAGAACCGTATTGTGTTTGCAGTCAGTGATGGGAAATTTAAGGAAGATTTGATGAGAAGAGGGGGTTTGAGGCATTTAAGGAGAAAGAGGGTTTACATGTTCAACAACGGGCTTGAGAGAGATTTGAATGATTTCCTTATGTGAGCATTATGAAGAAAGGTGAGTGTGATAATGAAAGATGTTAAGGAGAAAGGAATTTTGATCAAAAGACATGCAATTTTGAGGGCTTGGATAACAGTTTTTAAAATAGGTGAGAAGCAGTGCTATTCAGGCTCAGATAAGAGAGACAGGGAATGTGAGATCAGGCATCAAAGGTGATCCTGTAAGTGGATGATTTTCTCTGTGACAAAGTACATGGTAGTGCTGTCTATTGTAATAGAGAGAATCAGAGAAAGAGAGGTTTGAAATATTAATAATAGTTTTCAGTTCCTGGCTTGAAGGCAGGATCCTGGGGATTTTTTATTTTTATTTAATTTTTTTTAATGAATAGTTGGACTGGGGGAAAAGCCGGAGTATATTCATGGAAGTGATATGGAGCTGACAGGAAGCTAACAGCTTGAACTGTTAATTAGCTGGTGAGTAGACAGATCAGTTGTGCTCAGCCTCTGTCATTTTTCCCTTGTGCTGCAGGCCAACAACAAGCCCGAGATCGAAGCAGCCCTGTTCCTGGACTGGATGAGGCTGGAACCACAGTCCATGGTGTGGCTGCCTGTGCTGCACAGGGTGGCTGCTGCTGAGACCGCCAAGCACCAGGCCAAGTGTAACATCTGTAAGGAGTGCCCCATTATTGGATTCAGGTACACCCTCTCTCCCTTTCAGCCAGGTGTGCTCTTGCCAGGTGGATCGAGAGCTCTGCCTGATTCCAATCCTATCAGGAGCTTCATTCTGTAGGCATTTTGTTGTTGGAAAAAATAATTGTGATGGGGAGACGAGGGAGCATGGCACTTAGGCTGGGTACAGTGTGTGAGACTCGAAGAGGACAGTGGTCATCTCTCAGTTAAGATATGGCCCTTCCTCTGTGTCCCAGTCTTTCCATCCCTCAACAAAAGCATTGTTGGATTGCACAGCTAATACAATTTGCCTTACATTCAGTGCGTTCGGTGCAGTTGCATTTTCTGATTTGATCCTAATGAATTGCCTTCTGTCATAGCATAAAGCAAGGAAGTGCCTTGAAAATTCTCAGGCATGTAAAAGCTACATGTGCATTTCTCAGCGAAAGAATGTTGGTGGAACATTAACCTGGAGTGGGAGAAATGTTGCTGGTCTATTTAAACATCTGGATTGACACCGTGGTTACTATGGCAATGAATAAGTCACTGTGTTGTAAAATGGCTGTGTCTTGGTGTGCCTGTTGAGAAGCCACTTAAGGGCTAAGTAAATACTCACTTTCAATTATGCCTAGACTTGTTTTATCACTTTGCTGCGCAATAGCTGCTTTGTATGGTTTCTGCCCAATTTACACACAGTCTTCTTTTACCATTGGCGTTTCTCCTTCTGTGTTACTGTGTTGTTTACAAAGAGCTTTCTGTAATTTTGTTTCTAAAACCCAGATAGATAACAGCAGCAAGCATTGCTACACAAAAAAGGCATCATTTTGCTCTAACCTGGGAGCAGATGAATGTTGCTTTTATGCATTTAGTGGGGCAGTGCTTTCTGCTACAGTTTCACAGGCAGTGGGAAATGGGGGAAATTATGAAGGTATTTATTGCTTTGTTTTGAATCTGAGGCTGTTCCTTTAATGGTCTAAGTTCTTTTCCTTTTGCTTTTTATTCCCTGTGAATACCTTAACTGGGAAGTGATAAATATTACTGAGGAAGAGCTATGGATTGGATGTAATTCAGCACATGCACAAAGTCTAATTTTCCCATTCCCAGATACAGTTTATGAACTACTGTATTACTTACACAGTTTTGTATAAACCAGCCAAAGACAAGTAGGTGGAATTGAAAAGTGCAGTCCTTGGAAATATCAAAGGATGGCAAGTGAATGGATAGTCTGTTGTGAACACTGAGAACTGGGGAAGCAGACACTGGAGCTCTGTGTTTGTGGCTAATTTTACTTGACTGATCTCATCTGTCTCTTAAATTTATATAACAAATCTATTATCATGATAGTAGAATCTGTCTGTCACAGATTTTTTTCTCTGTCTTTGCAAGTCATTGACACCCTGTGTACACACTTGACAAAAAGATACTGTATTGGAAGGCTTTTAGAAAGCTAATACTGTGCACCCAGTTCATGTAAAACAATGTTCTTTTGAGGTCGTTGTGGCTGAGCTGCTTCATGTATTTGGAACAAGACAACCCTTATGCCTCCGGCTCTTTCAACCACTTCAGCACAGCAGATACAACAGTTAGCTGCCTCATAGAGCTGATGAGATGAAATAATGCCCCAAAAGTGCATTTGGAGTTTTGCATGGATGGAATGCTCTGCACAAAAATTGTTTTTATAGAGGTGCTAGGAAGGACACGAGGGGGTTGCCAGAGTGACTTACTGAGAGGGCTTTACTTTCTTGAATTTTCCTCCTGGAGAACAGTCTGTTTTAGGAATCATGATAAAGAACAAAAGATGTGAAGTTACTGTCATAGAAACAAAAAGAATGTGGTAGTGTCTTTCATATGTTAAAGGTGAGTGAATCTGTAGAAATCCTCACTGTTGTCCAATATAAGAATTTCTTTTTTGAAGTCTGAGATCCTTGACAAACATCTGAGGCAGCAGTACCTGTCCCTCAGGGCAGAGGAGCATTGCTGGGCATTGCACACCGTGTGACATCTCACGGAGGAGAATTTACTAACACAGCAAACTTGATGGGCTGATACAAAGCAGTCACACACAAAGCTCTGAAGCCATGAATTTTTTTTATCCTCTTTTAGGTACAGAAGTTTAAAGCACTTTAACTATGACATCTGCCAAAGTTGCTTCTTCTCCGGCCGTGTTGCAAAGGGTCACAAAATGCACTATCCCATGGTGGAGTACTGCACACCAGTAAGTAGCTTTTTTACTGACCCTTACTGTGCCTCCTTATGTAGAAAGGAAAAACTTCTTTTCCTATGTGCAAGGTAATGAAGCATTAGGACTGCTTTCCTTCCCTCCCCCATAATTAAATCTCATTTTATATACTGTACATGCCAGCAATTTTCAGTGCTTAGTCAGGGATACTCCAATGGTTTGAAGTAAACTGAAGTTCACTGTTTGCACAGTTCTGTGTTGTAATCTATTGTTGTGTGCTACTGACTTGTTCCATGTTTGGTGCCATAGCTCCCTTTATGGATCCTCCTGGAAGCACGTGATTTGTGCAAATACTCATTCATATCTTGGGTCCCAAGGTTTTCTCCATATCAGTGTGTGATTTTTTTCCCCTTTCCTCATCAAGTTGCTGCTCCACTAGCTTTACCCCACAGCACTACGGTTGCATTTTTAAGTTCTTCACTATTTCATGGTACCTTTGTATTGAGTGATCAGTTGGTGATGTAAAATGCCTGGGAAGTTCTGATGGTTGCAAGGTAAATTTCATTTCTGAAGGGGAGAAGCCAGGGTGTTCAGTACAGGGTGCTGCAGTGAGGGTGTGATGAGGGTCTTCACCCTTCTTTCACGGCTCCCAAAAGGATTGGTTTTGCATAAATGTGTTTTCCATACCTGACAGCTGGCAAAGGAAATTCTGCATTTCTCTCTCAGTGTGCTCCTTTTGCTTTTTGGCCTCTCAGCACCAATGCAAAGGGGCATAAATTAGAGGCACTTTCAAGTTAAACTTTCACCATGTAGCAAAATAGAGCTTCCAGCTGCCTTTGCTATTGCTTGTGTTGGTCTTGAAGCAGGGCACTCTGACCAGCACTTCCTGGTGAGGTAGGATTATTCCTAGTCTTTCATCTGCTGGTAGTCATAAATGGTGCAAATAAAGCATCAAAATGATACTTGGGCTAGCCTCATAAAATTATATGATCAGTCTCTAAATCTTCATCCGGGCAAAAAGGCACGGCCAAAATGAAGTAAAGACTCTCAGCTTTTCTTAGAGACCTAAAAAAGAGAAAAAAAATCTATGCCTCTAAAATATGATAGTAAAGCAAGCCCAGAATTTTTGTTAGTTTTAACTTATGGCTAGTTGCTTGCATTATCTATCAGCTTTCACCTTTCAGTGGCAGTATTTCCTGGGAGTCTCTGCAAGGGCAGCCAGTGCACATTCGCCGGCTCTCTGTTGGTGTTTGTTGGCTGTGGTTTTCAGCGCCGTTCCCCAGGGACTGAGGTTGCTGGAAGGGCGATTGCCTGAACTGCTGCACAAGTCAGAGGGAATGGCTGCTGCTGCCTGGGCAGGTCTGAACAGCCTTCTCCACTGCAGGCATTCCTAGAGCAGAATCCCGTGATCTGAGTCGTGGGCAGGGTGAGGGAGTGAGTGACTCCCTGGAACCTTCTTTCCACCTGCAGCTGGACCCCTCCTTCCTGCACTAAACTCAGGTTTCCTTTGCACTTTGTCATTCTTATTCTTGCTAAGAAACAACATGGGAGATCTGTGAGTGGTGCACAGAGTGCACAAACCACTATCTTCCTACTATTCTCCTACACTTTGAGTGTGCTTTGAGGAAAGAGAGATGAAAAAGGATTACGAGGCGCTCTCGCAGCCTGCAGCGACTCATGGCAGTGCTGCATCCAGCAGGTTTGTGTTATCCCTGAAAATGTGGATTACTGAGGTGAACGTGGTGCTGAACAGGAAACCTGCCACCATGTCCAGCTTGCTGGGTCACAATAAAGAACCATTCACAGCCAGTGGATTTTTCCCTGAACTCCAGCAACCCGTGCTAATGTGCTGTGCCTGGCTGCACAAGCAGCCAGCTGAATTAGAGGAGGATTAACTGGGCTGGAGGGGGAAGTGAATGTGACACACAGCAAGCCCCACTCCTTTCTGTGTTGCTGCTATTACAAAAAATTTACCCAAGTACTGAGGGACTGAACATCCACCAAAACTATGTCTAGTTTGTAATTGTTTTCTAAATGAATGAGAAACAGTATGCAGGTGGCAGAGAATTTATCAATCTTTTTCCACACTAATCTCACACCTTAAAATGCATTTTGGCAGATGCAAGACATGTGATGCCTTCTTTGATAATATCCTTGCAATAATTCAATGTGCACACTGAAGTGTTCTGATATTTTTATTCTCCCTCCTTCTTAGTATCAAGAAATTTTTGAGCACTGCAGTCTTTAATTCTGCTTAGGGGAGTTTTGAGAACTCATGCTAAACACCTGAGGGATGTGATAATTTTCCCTCTCTTGCAAAAGGTTGTGTCAGAATAAGGGCAAGGCAGTTGCCTAGTTTTCATTTAGACAGAAAAATTGTAACAATTGCTCCAGAAAGCAACACAGCTCGATTTATTGTTCAAAGAGACAGGACTTAAAGAGGTTTCAGGCAAAGCATAGAAGACAACTTACAGACTCAGATGGAAATACAGGATGATTTTTCTGTTAGTGTTTAATGAACAGGGACACACAAATATAAAAACCACCTTGTTGGAAGGAAGTGTGTTGAACTGATAGACCTGACTACAGCTAGGGTTTCCTGTTGGGGCTGAGGTCTGGGCAGGGGGGTTGGCAAGGCACTTTCTTAAACCAAACTGGGAAAAGTCAGCTGGTGGTAATGCTATTCCTGTGTGAATAAAAAGAACTATTTCTTATGAAATAGTTTGGTTTCAGAATAGTTTTGGAACATGCTCAACCCATGGATGATTTCAGTCTGAAAATCATATGTAATAAAACATCTTTAGAGTAAATCAGAAGGTTTGCCTGAAAATAGCCTCTGTTTATCATCTTGTCCAAGTAATAATCACATTTTCTTTGCCTTTCTTGTGCTCCTTGACCATTTTTTAAATGGCATTTGGTTTGTATGAGAGGTGCCTGACGCTTTTAGTTGTCATTGGAAGATATATTTTCTTCTCACAATTCTTGTGGTACTAGCTAGATTGGGATGTTTCTGTGCAAACACAGCATTTTGCTGTGTGGTTGTCAAGGAAAAGGTTCAGGGGAGAGAGGGGGAGAACAGTCCCAGGAAGGCTGAAGCAAAGAATGTGCCATTGCTAGTACCTGAGAACACTTAATCCAAATTACAGTCAAATGCAATAGAAAGTGTTCTCAACATCAAAAACAGACAGGACATTAATAAATGGTTATAAATGGCACAGGTGAACAACTGGACAGAAAGCTGTGCTTAGTCTGTTTATACCAAGATTAAATATTAAAATCTTTTCTGTGTTTCCAGCTGATGTGCTCTGTGTGCTCTCTTGATGACAAGCTGGTGAAGAGCTCTCCTGGCAGGCATTGCAGATGGAATTCAGCAGAGGGAATTCCCTCCTCCAGGGGCATGGGCAGGGAGCCACCTCAATAAATCTCCTCTCTGGAGTCTTCTGGGTGGTCTGGACAAACTTCATTCCTTCCTTCCTCAAATGTCTTGACTTCTGATTGATTAAGGAAGGGATACTTAATATTACCAAACATTATCTCAGTTCCTTGAAAATACAGATGCTGCTGTACTGGCTCATAGGTTCTGCTGTGTCACTTCTCTGCCAGTCATTGCTTACACTGATTTTTCCTGCCAGACAGACTGACCAGAAAGGGAGCCAAATTCTTTCCAGCTTTACATGAAGCTCATAGCTGTCATAAGTACAGGGATAATATTTGCCTTTTCTGTTAAGATTTTTCAGTCTTTCTGCAGATATTTTTCAGGGTGTCCTTAATTTTTCTACCTTTTAAAAATCTACATATCTGTGTTGGAGCAGCTCTGTGAAGGTTGACTTAACTGATAGGTTCCATCTCATCTTTCCCTTCTATGCAGAAAGCATAGCACTCAGTAAAGATGTCAGAAAGATTAACTTTTCCCTAATTTCTTTCCTTTAAATTAGATAGATTGGAGAAGCAATATTGTTATATGGGTCAGGAGGAACTTAATTTACTGTAAAAGATCAGTACTTCAGGGTCTAGTGTTTCTGCAAGGTTCAGAGAAGAGAGTGCAGCCTGACTGAAGTAATTGAAGTCTTACATTAAAATTCATGAGAAAATTGCCTGATTCTTCATCAGGCTCTCAGTGAGTCTTGCATCTTCACAGCAGACATCCTTGAAACTCTTCCTGACTCTCTCTGGTCTTTTTAAATCTACGTTGTGCTCCTCTGCTGGTCTCTACAGCAGCAAGGGAAGCCTGCTGCAGGCAAGGGAATAGAAAACTTCATGCAAATTATTCTCTCCTTGGAGTATTGATCTTAAATGGCTGCTAGCTTCACATTGAACAGGTGCAGGAAGAAATAACTGATCCGAGAGCTTTCAACAGCTCTCACCTGCTTTTTGTTTCCCTTTGATCAGAATAGTAATGGCACAGAAGGCTGAGGAGGGAAATTGGAAAGAAAAGGTACCTAGAGACTTTCATAGATTGACAAATCCATGAGATGGAGATGCCAAGAGTTGGGATCCAGACAGTGAAGCCCCAGCTGGACACACGGACTGGCTGTGTGTCCTCCATTACAGCCATTTTAGTGCTGAACCAAAAATAGGCAGAGAGTCCCCCACAACCAGGTGAGGAAAAGACAAATTATTGTCTAATTATTGCTTGTCCTCTTGAGATCACCTGAGGTGAGGCATGAGCCTGTCAGGAGGTTTGAAACTCCTTTTCTTTCCCTCCTTCCTCCCCACTAGCAGTGTTTGTGTAGTGCATTGTAAGGTGACAATGATGGACAAATAAAGTTTGCAGTTCTGGGCTCAAGCTGTTGGCAGCTCTGCTTGGTGTGATCACAGCTCTTCCAAGTGACCCAGCAAAGGAAGGGGCAACTGAAAATCAGTGACAACCTCACGAAAGATGGTTTCATTGTGATTTGTGGCTTTCAGACAACTTCAGGAGAAGATGTCCGTGACTTTGCCAAGGTACTAAAAAACAAATTTCGAACAAAAAGATACTTTGCAAAGCACCCGCGAATGGGCTACCTGCCTGTGCAGACTGTCCTGGAGGGAGACAACATGGAAACGTGAGTAGCTCTGAAGTATTGAAGTAGCAATTGATTTGGTACACTCTTTGAGCTCCCCAGCTGGTGCCAACTCTTTTCCCTTCCTAAATGCATAAAGCCTCTTTATGTCTTTCATTTCTGTTTACCTCGCCTGGCAGGAAAACACAAGCTGGGCTTCCAGTTGCCATTGCCTTTATCTGCTTTCACCTGTCCTTATACAGGAACTTCAGCTTCTGTTAGAAAAAAAATACTCACAGACTTACTGGCAGTCTTACAGACTTCTAAGTTTGATTGCAATTTGGAGGCTAATGGTACACTAATTAAATTTTTATTTTCTTCCAAACGGATGTTTTTCCTTGGTTTTATTTTTTTAATTAGGCTACAGTGTTTGTGACCTTCCTAGATGATTTCTTCTTTTCTCAGCCTATAAATTTAATCTTACTAAATGACTTTGACGTCTTCATGGAAAAAAAAAGCAGTAATGATACACATGGAGAAATCAATGACTTAACCCAGTTCCCTTTGGCTTTTTACACATTTAAT
The DNA here is from genome assembly GCA_013400215.1 of Cisticola juncidis. Taxonomy (NCBI): domain Eukaryota; kingdom Metazoa; phylum Chordata; class Aves; order Passeriformes; family Cisticolidae; genus Cisticola; species Cisticola juncidis. The sequence continues at coordinate 1,738,631 of VXBR01000871.1, forward strand.
CAGTTCTTTAATGGCAATTGCATGCAGCTTGTTCTCGCTCTTTCTCTTTCTCTTTTTAAATTTTAGATTTCAAGGTTTTTTTCTCACTTTTTTGTTGGTTGCTCTTCACAGCCATTCATGTTGGTCTGTTGGATTTCTGCTTTTCAGTTGTTGTGACTTTTTTTTTTTTTTTAACTTTCTGTAATTATTTTGCTGCTGAGTTTCTTCTGCCTTTCTCTTCACCTCCTCATTTTTTGTCTTGCAGTCCTGTTACTCTGATCAACTTCTGGCCAGTAGATTCTGCGTGAGTACTTTTGCTGAAGTGTGCTGCTGCTGCTACTGCTGCTGCGCTCCCTCACTTTTTCTTTTTATTTCTTTTAGTTCTACATGAGATCATTTCCTTCTTTCTTTATGATTATTTCTTTTGATGCACTCTCTGAAGGAATGTTTTGATCCCAGATGAGTAGAATGAGCTAAATCCTGGAATTTCCAGCAGCCATGGATTTTGTACTGTGTACTCTTTCTGGAGTATCTATTTTTCATGGAATTAACAGGGGTTTTGTGCAGACCTACTAATGCTTTTCAAAGTTTGTCATTTAAAAGCCTGTGTTTCTGAATAAGTGTCGATCCCTCTGAATGTATACTAAATGCTTTTTGAAAGACAGAGATTGAACTTGATATGGATTTAATTCAGTTTCAGGAGTGACACAATTCTGCAGATAAAGCTGTGATTTGGTTTTATGTGCACACTCGAGTGACCCAGTAAATCCAGAGCTCACTGAGTATTTTAATACAGTCTTTAAGATACATTCAGATTTCTGAAGGCAGAAATCTGAAATGGGGATTCTGAAATGGCAAAGTGTTTACTGTATTTTTTCAGATGTTAAAAAGGGGTTTTCAGCTGTGGAGTAGATTTTCATTCTTGCCCCACTCCAGCACATACATTGTCTTACTGTTGTGTTAATAGCCTCAGCATAAACTAAAGATAGATATATATTTACCATTGTGGCATTTGCTACTTCTAGTGTTACACTAGTGTACACTAGTGTACAGATGCTTCTAGAATAATGTTAAATAAGGATTAATTTTAATTCACATACTGATAACTAACGAGAAACTAATAAATAGATTTTTTTATATTTCTATATGGCAAAATGTGTATGGCTTGCACCTCCATTGAACATTTTGTAGAATAAACAAGAGTGAAATGTATACATTGGAATATTGATTTATAATTTTCATTGGGAAATTTGAGCAACCAAGAAACAGATCCAATACTGCAAACCTCATATGGCTGAGAATTCACCCACAGAGAATGCCCAAAGTCTGGAGGCATACTGAAACAGAGGGGCTTTGAGCATGAGCATGCACTTTTATAGATGCAACTATGGATCTAGAATCCTTATATTTCAGAACAATTGCAAAGAAAAGTGCTGTTCGAAGAAAGCTTGGAAAGCTTTCCATTCATGTGGAATGCCATCACTGTGTCTGAGTTAATATGAAATTAAGCTGTCATAACATGGTTATTTCTAGTTACTTATAGTAATAACATTGTGGTGTGCCTACACTGATAGCTGCACACCAAAGGTTTGCTGTTATATACTATAGGGAGTTTAACTAACATGTTATACTTGAGAAAATGTGAGAAACACTGAGAAGCAGGATTTGTGCAGAGGTTGCACTTTTTTATCAGGTTAACTCAGGTATCTTCTGGAGCATAATCCTTCATCTGGTCTGACAAGGAAGCAGAAAAATAGGAAAACAGTAGCTGGAAAGAATTGCCCTTAATTTTGTTCTTCTAACTTCATTTCTTTCCTTCATGCTGTAGCACTTGACCTGCAATTCAAGTTATTGAGCTACCCAGGTTTAAAGCTGTTTCTTGGTTACAGGGTGATACCAGCTTCAGCAGATAAACCAGTTATCATAAAACTTTCCCATTTCTTCTACACTCATGCCTTTTTCTGGTGCTCTCATGCCAGTTTTCTGGTTGTGCTTAAAGTGCCTCAGAAAAGCATCACTGGCAGCACTTAGCAATGCTAGTGCTGTTCTGACACCAACGTGGTATACATGGAACCATTTATAAATAGACATTTTTATTGTTGTTGTTGGAAGTTAATGGTTCTTAGTGCTTATTATCCAGTATTTTGCCCAGATACATTCACAAGTTGTGAGAATTTGTGTCTTTGTACTTGAACTGTGATGATACAATGATACAAATACAATTTACTTGCTTCTGCACTTTCAGGAAGCATCAACTAAAATGCTGAACAAAGAAAAGTACCCTCATGCTGCCAGCCAGGTCTCTGGGGGTGCAGGGAATTGCAGGAAGGTGGTGTTTGCCACCTGGTCACCACTTGACTTGACTAGAATTCCCAGGCTGCTCCTGCAGACTCCAGCAGGAACAAGGCAGCTGCTGAGCCCTTGTAAAAGGGATGGTTATCTTGGCTAAATATTGGCTGTGTCACTCAGCCTGCCTGCTGGCTGTTTGAGCTGAGTAGGTGTGCTGAGGCTGTGTGCTCAGAGAGGAAGGACTGTGAGCTCTAGCACAGGTGGTCACTAAGAGAATGTAAAATACAGCACAGTCCTTCTCAAGTTTGCTCAGAGACTGGCAAAAGTACCTCAGAGCAGCTGAATTCAACACAAAGCTGTGCTTATCAAGCAGATTTGCTTTCTTAGGCAAACTTCTAGAAAGGTCTGAGGTATATCTCCACTGCAGTATGTTCTGAAGCAGAGACAAACCTGGAATTTTAGCCTTACTCCCTGCTTGCAGCTAGCAAGCTGTTCCAACAAGTTGCACAACATCGTGTTGTCTTTTAAAAAATAGATATTTTTACATGTGGTCACTGGTCACAAAGCCTGGTCACTTTTAAAGGTGCAGCATAATTTCAAGGCAGCAAGGATATATTCATGCAGTCAGGCCTGACTTTTACCATGCAGTACTGCAGAAAGAGATCGCATTGCCCAGCAGGTCCCAGCCAAGTGCTGTCCCTCCTTTCATACTGGTATAAATACATGTGCAATGCCAGGGTGAGAGGCACTAAGAGAATGTTCCAACTCAAAATTGAAACTACTTTTAATGCATATTTCCTAGTCTATGCACAGTATTAGCATCGGTGTTTGTGTGTGTGTTGAAAACAAGAGCTCTTCTTGCATTGATGGTACCAGTAAAGACCAGCTAAACATCTGCTGTATGACGATAAAATAGAAAAAAAAATGAAGGAAACTTCAGTTTATCAGAAAACCATCATTATCTTGGTCCATGATCCACTGCTCTAAAAAAATTGAATCCTTTCGCCCTCCTTTTCCTGCACATTTTTACACAGAGTGGAATATTGAGTCAGAGAAGCAATTGCTCATCCACTGATTCTCTGCTGCACTGAGGAACTGTGAACTGAGTATTTCTCTTCTGGTGTGCTGTAATAATGCTTGAATATGTGATGAATAAAAGTAGAGGCCAAAGCTGATTTCAGAGACAAAATGAGATTCCTTACACTTGGCCTATAATGTCTTAAAGAGGAAAAACTTTGCTGTTCTGTGAGAAGAGATACTAATGATGACAAATTTTGTGTATCCAGCATACAGCTCCATGAATTCAGAAGGATCCTAATCTAGAGCCCTTTGGAGGCTGATTAGAAACCTGGAAGCTGAGAAGTCCAATAGATTTACAGCAGGATTGTCAAACTCCTGGGACATGGGAGCCATTACAAACCAGAAGATTATTACAGTTTTGGTTTATAACAAATAAATACAAAATCTGTCAGGTTGTGCAATGTGATACAATCACTTTTGGGCAGTCCCAGCCTGAACCACAGTATCCAACAATTCAAAATGGGGCGAAACTCCTTCCTCAGTCAGGAGACCCAGAAGGAGAGTTGGCAGAGATGAAATAAAGGGCAGTTGAAAATTAGCAAAAGTATGAAATTGCCATACAGTTTGGGAAGCTGCATCACTTTTTGTTAGTCTGGCACCTCTCAATACACGTAGATTGGCTAAATCCCATGTGGCAGCAAAAGGTGCTTTCTGAACTGCATAGGCAATGCAGTTTAATGCTGATATTTTCCAGAGCTGAGGTTATAAGAAACAATACTCTTATTGATCAGAAAAGTCCTATGAGTTGTTTTCATCAACAGAAAACTGAAGAGGATTTCATGCTATCTGTCAGGCAGAAAACCCAACATAATTTAGTGTCCACTGTATAACCGAGCCACAATTGAGATCACAATTCTTGAAGGACGTTAGGCAAAATCATCAGTGTCTGTGGTGTGTTATTAAAGGCTCATTTCAGACATTTTGTGCTTCTTGTATTTATTTCTAGCTCCTCGTGGAATAATTCTTAAAGGCTCTTTTAAGTGGGCTGTGCTGGAAGCAGGCACTGGAGCAGGGTGGGAGGCAGAGGAGAGGTTCCCAGCAGGACTTGGGCAGCCTGTGCAAGGCTGCAGGTGAAGCAGAAATGCCATGAAGGAGGCAGGTGTGGAGGAAAAAACCAGGGTGAAGGCTCTGGTTGAACAAATGGTTGAATAAATCCTTTGGAAAAGGCTTCTTTAGGAGTTGGTGTGAAGAAGAGTCGTGGCAACAGACGGATTGCAAATGGTCAAAATCCCCAGTGTGGCACCACAGAACATTGACCGATGGCTTGAGGAGGCTCACACAGCACCTGGAGTTCTAACTTGCTTTTTATCATAAGGCGTAGAGATGTGAGGGTATAGGCATAGCTAAGTGTCTTTTTACTTTTGAAGGGGTATTGTTTGTGATTAATCAGTGTTTTCTGCCTTATAGGCCTGCCTCGTCCCCTCAGCTCTCACACGATGATACTCATTCACGCATTGAACATTATGCTAGCAGGTATGAGACCAGCTGGACATTAGGCAAATCTTTCTCTAAAATCACTTGAAAAAGAAAAAAAAAGAAGAGCTAGATGCTCCCTGAACAGTTCTTAAAGAAACATAAGATTTGGGGTTTTGCTTTCCAGGCTCTGGCTGCAAGAGCATTGTCTGGTTGCTGTTAACCAGCCCATCCTGACTTGCTTGCCAGAGCGCCTGTGTGCTCAGAATTGCTCTTTAGGTCCCTTGGGGTCCTGTGTGTTCAGCTGCTGGTATTTTATAGGATATGTGGTGCTAGGACAAGAGGTAGTGTTTTAAACTGAAAGAGGACATCAGACTAGATGTAAGGAAAGAATTCTTGCCATGATGATGAAGCAGTGGGAGCAGGTTGCCCAGAGAGGTGGTAGATGCCCCATCCCTGAAAACATTTGAGGTCAGACTGGACAGGGGTCTGAGCCTCCTGTTTGAGAGGAAGATGCCCCTGCTCAGTGCAGGGGGGTTGGACTGGAGACCTTTAAAAGCCTCTTCCAACCCAAACCCTTCTACGATTCCATATAGGGTTTAGTTTTTAATATAGACCCTTATACAATAAGAAAAATGAGAAGAGCAGACACCTCCAGACTCTCATATGAATCTCAGGTGTCATTATAATGTTAATTCACCTCATGAAATACCACAAACAGGATTTTTTCCTTGATTTGGAGGGTTAAAATAGTGATATATCACTGCTTTAGTTCAATTCTCTGCTTTCATACTGCTCCTAAGAATCAACAAGTGGATTAATTGTGCAAATATGAAAATGTTTTTTCATCAAGCAAGTAAATTTTCAAGGACTGAGGTAATAAAAGATAAGTTATTCTGACCTCTTTCTCTTCTCCAGTATGACTTGACCAAAAGAGGTTTTTCTGAACGATGCACAATGTTTAGGAGGGGCTGAGTGTGAAAACTAATGAGAAATGACTGATTGTTACAGTTTTGACAATGATATTGCCAGGTACAAAGCAACTTGTGTAATCTCCTGGCATCTTAAGGCTTTTCTTTGATTTTGGAATTAATTAATCAAGAGAAGCTGGAATATAACCTCAGAGAAAGGGCTGAAAACTTAAAAGTGATTTAAGCCAGGCCATTGTAATAAACAATCTTTTGTTATAGCTTATTGCAAAACCTTTTGGTAATCAACAGCAAGTGTAAATTAATTTGAGTTTCAAATTCATTAAAAACATCATGCTCTTTAATTCTTTCCAGAATGTTAGAACTAACAATTTTTTTTTTTGAAAAACATAATTGGTTTCAATGAGTCTTGTTTGTTTTTCTACAGGCTAGCAGAAATGGAGAACACCAATGGTTCTTACCTAAATGACAGTATTTCACCTAATGAGAGCATGTAAGTAGGCTGTTTTCATGATTTTGATAAGTATTTTCTTGGGAGGATTAATAACTTGCAAAGAAATTTTGTAGTGCTGAATTTGCATGGCCATGTATCACATCTGGTTCAATTTAATGATGTGCTCATGTCCTTTCAACTTCTATCATAGTGTCTGGATTAATGGCTTATAGCTTAATACCAAATTATACAACAAATGATTGATATCTTCAAAATTAAAGCTACTAATTTCTGTCCAAAAATTACTGGTATATTCAGCAAATAATTTCCATATGCAAACTACAGTCTGATGAGTCCTAAGGACAAAGATATAAAAAGCCCCCTTCTGTCTTAGTTCAAGCTTAATTATGGTTAAATTGCTGTAAGCTAGAGAATGTTGGTGTGGGAAAAGTCTCATACAAAACATAAGTGAGGCTAAACAGAAATGTTTGGTCTACAAAAACCTGAAATACATTGCAAGTGTAATCCAGGAGGGACTGATCACCACCATGAAATACTTGCAGTAGTAAACTGTGAGATCACTGGACAGATGGACAAAAAAGAGAAAGTTGGACAGGTCACTGACAAGCATTCGTTGTATCACTTTAAATGTAGAGTTATAAATAAAATGTTTGATTTTTAAGAAGTAGTTAAATCTGATATCTCACTGAAAACCTTTATGGTTCTCCTCTGATAATATTCTTGGTCTTGTTTATTCTCTGAAAAAAAAATATAGAACTAAGTGTGAGTAATGTTTCTGAAGATAGCACAGAAGCAGCTACATCATGGGTGTGTTTGAAAATTTGATCTTGGTTCATAAACTGTGAGGCCATAGCATGGATTCTGAACCAATCAGATATGAAAACCCCAATTTCCCTAAAAATGTTTTTATCTATTCTCCATTATCTCATCCTTATCATAGTTTAAGGGATGGGTTTTTAAAAATTCAGACAATTAAATTTGTAGCAGTCCTTTACAACACAGAATTCTGGCCAATTTCGTTCACTTAAATTGAGATTCCAAATAAGTAGCATTTTATGAGGTTGATTCTGAGCCTGTGATCTCATAATGTTCTTAGAGAGGAATAAAGCTGTTTCTTTGTTCCAAAATAGTTTCTCTTTTGACTTGGTAGGATTGTTGCCTACCAGTTTTAAAAGAAAATATCCTGTGGAACCAAGTTCATTGTGTTAATATATTGGTAAAAGGGGGAAAGTTAAAATGATGCCTCAAAACTAATTTAGATTATAGTTTCATGCACCTAATGAAAACTTTGTTTCCAAGTCGTATGTTGATTTTGTATTGCTGTGGGTTAGTAGTAGTGCTCTAATAGATGGAATTTTATGCTGTCCCACTGAAATATTTCAATGTCCTTGTCACAGAAATCAGGCATACACTGTATCTCTTGTTTTATACTTTGGTCGTACTGTTCAGTTCATTTTTTAATCAACTGGATTCAATTAGCATGATTCAATTAATAAGTTAACTATCCAGTTTATACCTCAATTTGTACTATTAAAATGAGAATAGAACTGTGCATTTTGAATTTTGGAAGAAATGTTACCCAGATAGATACAAATTGCAGCAAAATCAAAGCTTAACATGAATTCACAACTGTCATTACTTTGGTTTTACTTGTCAGATTATGGTTAAGCAGTACTTGTTATTCTTGCAGGGTTTGGACTATTTAGCTAATCAGTACAAGTAAAGGGAGAGATGGAAACAAGGAAAGCAGGAAATAAAAACACAACATATATATTTAGATATCACAATGCATTTCATTATGTAGTGTCACTGCAATGATGTATAAAATATCTGTTCAGGCTGAAAATCACACAAAAAGAGTATGCTTGTAATGTGACATTAAACTGCAATAGTTATGTCACTTGTTCACTCTTAATTCACTTACGATCCATAAGAATATTTATAAATGCAAAGCACTGGTGTGAAGGAAATCACAGTTGAAATGCTTCATGAAAAGTATAAATTTAGGAACTGGCAAGCCTTTCCTTTTGTAAAAAATTAATACTTCTCTTTTATGAACTAATGTTAATGTGCTCTACATTGCTTTGGCACTCCTGCAGTCATAAAATTGCATCATTAACATTTTCAGAACAAAATGGAAACAAGGAAAATTATAATTTTTGAACAATAACAGCTGTTCAAAATGCCTGTTAAATTCAGGTTTAGAAATGTAACAGGAAAAAAAACCCTAGACTGACTAGAGTGAATTATTTTGTTCTGTGAGATCTCCAGCAGCAGTGTCATTTTCACTGACCCTGTCCTATGGTGTCAAGGGAAACCTTTCATGGTTTCTCAGTGACTGCTGGTGTAAGTTGCATTGCTTAGGGCTTGGATGCATCTCCTTAGCATCTAAACCACACCTAAAATAATCCTGGTGGTTCTGGGAGGTGATTGAGGTCTTCAGAATTGTATTTCCTTTTCTCTTCTAGAGATATTTCTGTTTCAGATGCCAGACAGCTTCAGGGGCAGTAGAAATAGAGAAAGAAGTCATATGTATTAAACAGAATAGATTTGTATTCTGACAGGGTACATCACTTTAAAATTTGAAACAAAGCCAAACATCTGAGTGGAAAATAACATTCTTTCATTACATTAGTTCAGGGGTTTTTCTTTGTTTACCTAATTCAGAATGTTATAGAGAAAAACAGATAAATAAAACACACACTTATTACATAAGGAGAGTTTGTAGGTACAAAAATAAATGCATTGCCCCTGCTTGAATGACCCTTCCACACTGCAGATCAGGCAGCAGATTGCTTTTTTGCTTTTTTTTTTTTTTTGCAAGCAAATTCCTAGCTGAAGTTTGTCAAAAGGGGAGAGCTGGGTTGTCAGCTGTTGCAAAACTTGGCTTTAAGTATCTAAGAAGCTGAGAAGGAGGGAGGTGGTCTCTGCAGAGAAGGAAAATTACCAGACTCAGTGAAACAGGTCAGCAGATTTGCTGTAAGGTGCATTGCTCTGCTGTTGGTAGCAAAGAGTTCAGCAAATCTCTTTGTAAGAAATGAGAGACTGGGAGTGAATCATCTCCTGGTATTCACTGTGAAGCTGAAAAGAAGGAAGGGAACAGCCTGTTTCATCCTCCTCTGTTTTCCAGTGATGATGAACACTTGTTAATCCAGCACTACTGCCAAAGCCTGAACCAGGAGTCCCCCCTGAGCCAGCCCCGAAGCCCTGCCCAGATCCTGATTTCTCTGGAGAGTGAGGAAAGAGGGGAACTGGAGAGGATCCTCGCAGATCTGGAGGAGGAAAACAGGTGGGTTATACCACCAGCTGAGGAATTTGAAGTAAAAAGTCTGCAAGATAATTATACGGTACAGTTAGGTGGAATTCATTTTGGTAAATTTTTTAGGGATGAGTTATAAAACTGCATTTTCTTCTGATAAATAAGTAATTTCATAGTGGGTAAAAGCTGGGTCCTCTTTCCATTGTCTTTGTGTGGTCTTGCTTGTTGCCATTTCTTTAGTCTTTCAATACAAAGAGTCATTTACCACTTCTAACTTCAAATTTAATTGAAGTTATCTTCATTAATTACCATAAAAAAACCCCAGCTGGATACTTGAAGCATCACAACACTGCTGTCCTCTTTATATAGTACTCTGGAATCTTGGGCCATCAGCACAAAAACCAGGAGATCTTGGCCTGGAAGATTGGTTATTAAAACTGTGAATTAGCAAAACCAGACTGTAAGATATAAATCATTTAGTTCTACCAAAAAAACATGGGTTTGTTTGCCTTTTACTATCCAGCTTTTATAGCACACTCTATTGGCATTTTCATGCTCTTTTTTCCTTGCTTCTGTAAGAGTTAGATACTTCTGCTTACACTGAGGGTTTAATGCACTAATCATTTACCTTAGGCTTGTCAAGGAAATAATGCAAGAGCTGACAGTGTCATAGATCTCCTCTCCAGGTATATCTTCTTTGGATGGTGCTAATCAATTACAGTGGCTCCATCAGAGACTTTTTATCAGGAGAGTTTGAGAGAATGGAGAAGATTGTAGGAATCAAGAATGAGGAAGATGTTTCACACAGAAAGCTGCAGTAAACAAAGCTCTTGCTCACTGAACAGCAGGGAGATTTTGTTTGAAGCAAACCACAAACCTCCTACTACATAGCACATAAAGCCCAAGTACTTCCTGTAGTGGAGAAAAATCTGTGTTTTGAAATAAGACATCAGACCTTGCATGTTCAGGGCTGTAGCTAGGAAATACCTAGTAGCTAGTACAATACAGGTGATAAGAAAGCTTCGTTTTCAGGAGATGGATTTTTTTAAAACAGCATTATGTAGTGAATCATGGAAGAAGAAAAAAAAATGTAATGCTTTTCTCTCTGTATACAAAATGAGCTGCCTAGGAGTAAGGAAGGGTGGCTTTTAAAGCAGACTAGTTTTAGATTAGAAAGGTAGTATATGAGAACTAGTATAACATGGAGCTAGATAGCTAAATAAGCTAAAAAGCCCTTTGGGAGTTCACGCCTTAAATTTCAGCATGGGCTCTATTTAATTTAGCAATTACTGATGAGGGATGGCAAAAGATCTCTGGCAGGAATTACACCTTAAAAATACCTGGTTTGAAGTTTACCAGTCCTGTATTAAATTAGAGCTGTAGTCTGTAAGGTTGTTTTTCTCATTTGTACTACTGGAGGCACAGTTATGGATGATGGGATGGCACCACAGGCAGCCTTGCCTTTTGTGGGTGCTCAGCACAGCAGGAACAGAGAGCTCTGTCTCACAGCATGGAGGTCACACTGCCATGGTTTTCACTGATTATGACAAAATCATGACTCTGGTCTTTGCAAACTGCTATAAATAACTTGTATGTAAAATGTAAGGTAGCTGCTGAAAAGTGAACAAGTTCTTGACCTGGTTGCTTGTCACATCAGATAACCATGATTTTATGGATGAAACACTGATTCCTGCTTAGAAAAATAAGCTCTTCAGACAGGGTCAGTCAGGAGGCATTCCTATAACTTACCTTTTATAAAAAACTTTTAAAAACAGTCTCGTCCCTTTAGATTTCTATTTCCCAACCGTTCTCCTCCGTTGAGTTTGCACAAATCTTTCTTGGCTGTTGCCAGAGGTAATCAGCAGCCTGACATCTAATTCCTTGTGTGAACCTGGTTCCAGTGGGTGAGCACATCCTCCTTCCCATGCACATCCTAAACTCCCTCCGTGTAAGCTTCAGTTGCTGCCTCAGGGTGAAAGAATTCCTTTGTTCCGTGTGCATCTCCGTGCGCGGCTGCACTGGATGTGGTGCTCGAGCTGCCTGTCCTGCTGGTGTGGACACAACTCCTGTTGCACACACTTGTGATAACTCTGACAACTCAGGTTTAGCTCTCTGCTGTGTTTGTGCACTTCTACAGTCACAGTCAGGGCATGCAGTCACTTCTCAGCAGCTCCCAGGAAAGCAGCCACAACTGATGCCTCAAGTATCGAGTACCAAGAAGTAGCAGTGCTGTGATACTGGGAGCACCTCATTGTCATTTCTCTTTTTCTTCTGCTCTCCACAGTTCCCTGCTTTTCAAAAAAAGCCCTTTTCTCTTTTGATTTGTCTCTTTTGAGATGTTGATTGAATTCTGACCTTCCTTTGGGTTTCAGCTGCAGTTCCTGGCCTCCCAAATATTTCCATCTTGACTTCTTACTTAAATGAAAAAGACTCTTTGAAATTGTAATTCTGAAGTTTTGCTTCTGGACAGTGTAAAGGCTCTGTTGCCTATTTTGAATTCTTCTGAAATGCATTTTCTAACTTACAAACTAACCTAGCTGTGACGTGGCTCTGACTGGGGTTTTGTCAGTTCCAAGGACCTCTTGTTAGATATTCATTATTTATCTGCTACCATTTTAAGATCTTGGTGCTTCTGTAGCTTGTAAGTATGACTTCCTTAAATAATGTATGGCTAAGATTTGACTGCTAAATAATTTATATTTGTTAAAATGTGAGCATTTTAGAGAATACTTTCAATGGCTGAAAATGTTTTATTTGAGTTTTACGTCTTCAGGCTTATGCTGAGTTTTGCATCACATGGAATAATGTGATAAGACCATTTCTGTATTCAGTAGACAAAAAGCAATCTTGCTAGCATTATCACTGTATTGCAATATAAAAGAAAAATCCAATTATAAAACCCTCTCACAAACTGTTTCTTCAAGGGTGAATGTATTTCAGAAAGAGAGAAGACAAGTTTTTGTCCATCTAAAGCAATGCATTCCATAGGTTATACAGTAGGATAGGCAATACTGACTAGGCTGTACTTTAGTGATATTAAATAGAAAGCATGTGGTTCTGCAGTGACAAAGTCAAAACTTTTTGCAAAGAATTAAAATACCTTCCTGCTATTTTAATGAGTCAGGAAAGTGGATGTTTCGTAATATTTTAGTGAACTGAGGTCTTGGATGTAAGAGGGAGACTTCTCTCATGTTCTCTTCCTCCCAGCTCTGAGCTGTAACAAGAACTGAGTAAAGGAGAACTCCAGCCAGAGCTCTTTGCCATTCCTTAGCTTTTCCTGACGTGCAGTGGGAGTGCAGTGGGCTCTGTGCCACCAGAGAAAGCACTGACACCCTGGATCTCAAAGCTGCCCTGTTTTGGTGTTCCTTCAAATCTGAAGAATGATGAATGGCCTCCTCACATAAGTTCCTCCTGTACAGTTGCCAACAGCAAGAAAGTGATGCATTTCTAAACATGCTGGGGCTCCTTTTGCTATTTGTTTTGGCATTGAAGAAGGGGAACTAGATCTTCGGAGTGTGAAGCATCCTGAGTAAACACTGTCACTCTAGTGAGGGACGGGGGTAGGTGGTTCACTTATCATCTTTGTCTGTTTCTTCAGACCACTGATTTTCTGCAGGGAGATGAGAAATAACATGAATGCACAAATTCTCAATTGCCTCTGAGAGGACTACTCAGCAAACAGTGTCCACTAGGATTTCTGTCACCAGGCAATTAATGCTGCCAGTGATAGATGTGATTAATAATTCATGCACTCTTTACTACTCAGCTCTGTAAAGTTGCATAAATCAAGGTTGCACTGCGTGCTTCCTATGTTACTTTCTTCACAAATGCCTCAAAGAATTGCTAGCATAGTAAATGGAATATAAGGGGGTTTTTGAATATTCTCTTACTGAGGAAGGGTTTCTTTTCCCAGAGATGAGTACATGCAGCAGCATTGTTTGTGTGTTTGTGACAGGCAGATGTCAAAGTCACCCAGCCTGAGCTGTGGTGGAGGGAGGTGAGGTTTCCATGCTCTGCCCATGCTTGCTCAGTTGCATTCATTTAGAGAGGAGCAGGTTTGTATCTCCCATTAGTCTTATGTCCCATTTTATGGTGAAAGTCTCAGAGAGTGCCTCTCCTCAGAACCCCTCTCCTCAGTGCCTTGGGTGCCTGGCTCACAGCAGCAGTCCTATTCACCACACTGCTTAAAACTGTTCCAGAGGGAGGAATAAGAGCCATTTGTTCTGTCTTAAGATATTCTTACAGCAGTTTTCAAATTCTTTCCTTCTTTTTTAATTTTCAGCTTTTTTCCATTCTGTTAATACACCTCTTCCTTGCTGTATGTTTGGATCTCAGTTATGATATTATTGATTATATGCACTGCACATTCCTCTTATGCCTCTGAAGCTATGATGAATCTCAGTTCTCTGGATGGAGGACTGTGTAGCTGGGCTGAAAAAGTGCAGCTGGAAAACTCAGGAATACAGGTGCACTGGGAAAACCCACATGCATCCTTCAAAATCACATTCCTTTGTTCCAACAGTATTACAGTATTTATTACAGAACTATGAAATCCAGACATACCTCTGGTTGGAAAACATGCAATATTTTTTACTTTTTTTTTTTTTCTGTAGGCTTGCAGAAAGATTTTTTAATTATTATTTTTTATCAAACATGAAAGGATTTTTATCTGAATTACTGCCTGGTCCTTGTATTTCAGTATCACCATTACTGGAAGGACTTCTCTATATTAATACAGACAATAATTGCAGATTTCTTTGTAGCAAGGTATCTGATCATGTTGTAAGTATGACCAAGTGCATTTATTTAGTTTCCCTTAGGGTGATGTTTTATCTTTTGCTTTACAGCACTTCAAACTTTAGAGTCTGCTGTTTGTAGAGCATGGCCTGTATTGTGCATCTGGGAAATTCCTCAAGGGGTAGTGATAGCCACTATCTACTGACTTCATGAAAAGCAGGCTTAATGATCATTCCTGTATAACCTTTAGTCAGCAATAACACCACGTGTAATGCACATGTTGTCATGTTCATTCCTATTCCCTTTTGTATTTTTATTAATTATTCACTAGTTTGTTCAGCTAGAAGTATCAGAAGACATTAGGTCAAGCAGAAGGCATAACTTGAATGACAATATCTATTCCCATTATAGAGAGCTCTTTTTTTCTAGATAATTTTCAGGAACTTGAAACTCTGAATTTCATTAAAACAAAAAACTTCATTAGGAAAAAAAACATTTCTATAGTTGACCCTCCTTGTTTCGGTTTTAAGGAAAGAAATCGCAAATTTTGAAACAGCCTGAAGTTAAAAATTTTAGCCCTTGTTTTTTTAATAATTTAAAATTTCTGCAGAGGAGGGATGACGTAGGTCAGACATCCCTTAGGGATTGTGTTGTTGGGAGTGCCAGGTCCCAGGTTAGGACATGTCCATCATGCAGCTGCTGAGGAGCACAGGGGCCTTTGAAGAGCAGTCAGTGTCTTGTCTTTGTCCTTGGCATTGCTTTCTCAGCTGTGTGAAATGATCCACCCTGCTTTAGTTCTCCTTCTGGTCACTATAATGTTCTTTTAGAAGTGGTTTTTTGGGGAGGTTTCTGAGGTGCTGTAAAGCTTCCAGACTGAACTGTCAGAGTGTGTTGTGTTTTGCAGGAAGAACTGGCAAAAGGTGTCTGTTCTCACCATCTCACATAAGAGCAAGTTGGAAAAAAGTAAAATCTGGGTCGCTGCTTGTGATGAGTAAGCAGTTACCAGAGTGTCGAGCAGCTTTTCCCCCTCTGGGAAGCTGTAAAAGAACATCACAGCAACAAAATCCCAGTGCAGTTTGTTAGGCCTCCCTTGCCTATGAGGTTTCTCCTGCAAGTTATTATTTTTGTGGGTTTGGACTGTCATCTTTAACAAGGTTTCAGTTTCTTACCTTCTGTGCTTTCCCTGCTTGGTAGATTTTTTTTTTCATGTGGAGCGTTACAGATCATCTCAATCTGTGGAATGTTTTACTGAAGTAAAATTGAAGTTTTATGGAACAAAAGAACAAGCTTAGCAGTGCCATAAAGTTACAGTAGGCAGTAGCACTCTAGGCAAGACAAAGAAGATGGAAATTATAGCCCCAAAAATCAGTGCAGTTCAGCTTAACAGACTGGGTCACTAATTCTCATCTTCAGTTGATTATTTTAGCCCTAGGCTGGAAATTCATTTGCAGATCTGAAGAGAGGAGACTGATATGACCTGACTGACAGCCAAGTTCTGTGTTTTGCTCTGACTGTTTGTGTGGCTGCCTCTCATCTGTAAAACAGATTGGCCAGCCCGGTGGCACCCGCTTTGGTTTAGTGTTTGTGAGTGTCCTAGGGTGTCCTAAGTTTTTTCCACTTTTCTCCTAAGAAGTTCTTTTCCCAGACCAGCTGAAGAAAAAGGCCTTTTGAGTTTGCTTCCCGGAAAGACCCTATTCAAAAGTTTCCTCCTAAATTTGCCCTAAACCAAGACAGTGAGGTGCTGTGATAACCGAGTCCTCCTTTAGCACTGATGACTCCTCAGATGCAGCCATGTGTGGAAGGGAACTGGCAGTCCCACCTCTGCTGGGAAAAATAAAGGGCAGGAGGCTGAGGGAGGGCTGAGGCCAGGACAGCCCATTCCTGGCTTTGGAAGGGTGTCTGGAGCCTCCTGCATGAGGTGCCCTGGGAGGGAATCAGCAGTGAGTTCTGGTGATGCCAAGAGCCTCTGGGCAGCTTGAATCACAGATCCATCCAATACCAGATCGTGCAGGCCTGCAGGGAGTAAAAGCCCACAGGTGTGTGGGTTCAGGAGAGAGAAAGGCAGTGGTGAGACTGAGAAGTGAGACACAGCCCACCACACGAGAGGTGTCTGCTCCTGCCCCGTGCAGGGGCCATAAAGCTTCTGTCACCTCCCGACAGGAACCTGCAGGCGGAGTACGAGCGCCTGAAGCAGCAGCACGAGCACAAGGGGCTGTCCCCACTGCCGTCCCCGCCGGAGATGATGCCGGTGTCCCCGCAGAGCCCCCGCGACGCCGAGCTCATCGCAGAGGCCAAGCTGCTCCGGCAGCACAAGGGCCGCCTGGAGGCCAGGATGCAGATCCTGGAGGATCACAACAAACAGCTGGAGTCGCAGCTGCACAGGCTGAGGCAGCTGCTGGAGCAGGTGAGTCCTCGGGCGATTCTGCCGGGTCTCTGAAGGGTAATTTTCCAAACAGGGTGTGAAGCGTTATCAATAAGAAGAACATACCAAGAAATCATATCTGTAGAGGCGAGTCAGAGAAAAGGAGAAAATTGTTTTACAGGCTGCAGAGTGAGAACATGGAATCAGGTTTCAGTTTTTCTTATTTAGTCTTCTTCCTTGTTTTATTCAGAATTGAAATCCATTGGCTGTATGGATGAGTTTACTTAAAAACAGACTGAAAATTGTGTGTATTTGTGGAATAAATAAAAATTACAGAGATATAAAGCTGTAAATAGCAATGTCTTACATTTTTCTTCAATTCCAGCCACAGGCAGATGCCAAGGTGAACGGTACAACACTGTCATCTCCTTCTACCTCTTTGCAGAGGTCAGGCAGCAGTCAGCCAATGCTTCTTCGTGTAGTTGGCAGCCAGACTTCAGAAACCATGGGTAAGATGATGAAGCTCAGGTTGTCACAAAAAATAATTATATCCCATTTTCTAGGAGAAAAGTCCTTAAGGACAGGAAACCCTTTTCCGTTTAGTTCTAATGGATTGAAGCAGACATTTGCAGTGATCTTTGATGTCATCTGGCTGTTTACACTTTTCATCTTCATTATGATTCAGGCTTTGCTTTTGGTCATGATGCACCCAGTGCCTTGGCTATTTTGATATTAAACACAAAGCTCAGCCAGGGCTTGACTTCTGAAAACAAATGTCGCTGAAAAGATAACTATTCTGTTCAAACTGACTTCCAGTTATTAAGCATGACATGACTGATTTAAATGTACATAATATTAATTATGGCTAAGAGACTAAATGTATGATTAGTCATCCCCATGTTAAATGATGTGATCTTATTTTTAATAGGTTGTGGCTCAGTCAGTAGGATGGAGCTGTCACTCACAGGCAGTGCTCATCTAGTGGCTTTTCTGAGTATCACATGGGATGTGATAATGATCATAAGAGTTGTGGAGTAAGGTTAAATAATATTCTGGAGGTTGGAATTATTATTTTGGTGCTTTTAGTAACTGCCATGTGGCACTTTCCTAATTTCCTGTCTGTTACATAATTAGTAAGTATTTATTACTGAGTGGCAAAGATTTTCTGCTAGTAAAAAAGCAATCAATCTTTTCAGCATCTTTAAGCAAATGCACTTATATTACTTCCACAAGATGATGTTTCAAGTCTGATGATAATATTCAGCTTCATACAGAGAAATTTATTTTATGTATATTAGTGAGAGGCTTAAGTGAGAGCTTTTCATTGCTATTAGTGAAAGTGTCAATGGCAGTGAGAAATTTAATGGGAGTGCACATTCTGCCATGTCTAAATTGCTGTTGTGGTGGGAAATGCAGCTTTTGGGGGGGCTTTTTCATCCTTTCCAAGTGTGAGCAATAATTTTGGCCTATGACAGTATCAAACAAGATGGGTTCTTTACAATCTGCAATAAAAAATGTGAAATAAATAATACCTTTAGAAATGCTGAAGTTGAAATCTTGGGGGTAAGAGTACAATCGCAGGTAACAGGAATTTATGGAAAAAGTAAAAATGGACCTTTCATTAATCATGTTACCAGTGGGGAAATATTTTATTAAGTATATGCTATATGCTATACACAGAATAGATAAAATGTATTAGTAGTGGTGTAATTTCATCACATCAAATACATGAATTAAAATACAATTAAAAGAAGAGGTAGGAACACAGTGTTTCCAAACCATCTTATTAGAAGTCCTGTAGTTTTATATTTCACCCTTTAGTGGGACAAAATACAAAAACATACTTCTTTTCATTTGACTCAATACAAAATATTCCCATTTACCTCATGAGACTGGAATTAATTGATTCACATGATAGAGTCATATGAGCTGCTAAAACTTTTTAAAGCAAATATTTAGACATAACTTTATTTTATTTGATTGGTTTGATTGAGCCAATATGCAGGAGGACAGTGAGATGTTATCAGTGGGATCGTACTGAGACTCAGCAGAGCCACACTGTTGGCAGCAGGGATTGGAGCTCACAAAAAGAATTACTAACCAGGCTAACAAACCACAACTAATTCAGTTTGTCAAGTGTCCTTTCACACCAGAAAGCTGTGCTTGCTAGGCTCAGGGTTTTCTGAAGCACAGCTTAAAATACTCTTGAATTGTGAAGGGAGCCAGGGTGGTGGTGTAAATAACACTCCCATGCAGCAACCATGCACCCAGGAATGAGGGAGTTGTCATTTTTGAGAAAATACTGAGGGTCTCTAGGTGTCTCAGGCAATGAGGTACAGTGGTGGTAGCTTTGATAAGTTTTTCTCCTTAAAATTAGACCTTGGTTGTTCTTTTCACTTGAAAACCCACTGCACTTATGTCTTTCTGCTTCCCTGAGGAGAGAAGGGTGTGCTGTGAAGGGTGTTCCACCAGCAGTGTTTTGGTAAAAGCAGTGACCCACTCAACCCCTCATTTCCAAACAGAATTTATTCCTTGTTAACCTGGGCAAGTGGAAGGGTTCTGCTTTTCTCCTCATGGAGTCCCAGTGGTGAAGTCCTTATCCTTGGCCTTTCTCCCCCAGCAGGGTAGCAGCAGAGGAGGTATTCTGAGGTGTATGAGGCAAGAACATTAATTTGTTCAGGTACCACCAGAATATTTGAGACTCACTTAGCTCTCTAAACCTTTTGTAGAAACACAAATGGGGAAGGCTCTTTTGGGTAAAGAGAGGAGACTGAGCTCTAAAGGTATCTACTTCTGTCAAGTTGCTTGGTTGATGTTCTTATTTTGTCCTTCACAAGAAAATGCTCAGAAAAAAAAATCCAAATGAGGGAAAAATTAAAATTATGCATTCTAAATAAAAAATAAAACATTTTTGAGGGTCAGCAGTTCAGCTTGTATCAGCACTTACGAGGACATTTGGAAATTGGTACCTGTCTTCAGTCCTTGACCAGGACAGCAGAACCACTGCCCTTTTATTATGATCTTTTGGGCCAGGAGGTTTGTTTCAGGCTGATAAAATCCTCAGCCTGGGTGCAACAGCGAGATCTCTTCCTGAGTTTTCACCTTGACATTCAGCAAAGGCTGCAAGGACATTGCTTTTGCTAAGACACCTGTGTCAGTGCAGTGCCTGATGCAAAGGTAACTCATGGTGAGAGTTGATTTGTGTGAACCCAGCACCGCTCAAAAGCCGGACAAACCCCAGGCAGCCTCAGCAACTGTTTTTAGACCATTAATGCAATAAAAGGAGCTGATACAAAGACCATCATTTATATGAATAAAGTGCTTCTTGCAGACACTCTATCCCACTTCTTGTGCAGGAGTGGGAGAAATCACTCTTGGTCAGAAATAACTCTTGTTAAACTCCTGGCTTAAATATAGGCAGCCCTGAAAAGCTCCTCTCATAGCCCTTTTCTAGGTTTTTCACTGGCATGGAGCACCTCAGTGTTTAAAGAATGCAAATGTTAACAGAAAATCAGACAGTTTCCTGCTCAAATAGGGCAAGACATGTTAGAATAAAGGGTCATTAAGTCATTTTCAAAAGAAGTATGTAACTCAGTTATTACAGCAGGCAGAGATGCTTTTGTATTTTAATAGAGATAAAAGACATATAGTAAAAAAGGAGACTCTCCCTCAAAGTATGTGCTTTAGGTGTATTTTTTTCCAGATGCTTTATTTATATTGGAGGCTAGGATCTACATTAAAAACAACATATGGATTTTAGTTATGTGATACCATGAGGAAAAAAAAAATCCAGTAAAAATAAAATGTATTGAATTTCCCATTAAGCTGCTGCCCTATAATCAGGTTATAGAAATTATTCAGTGGGAGAAATGTATTTCGCTTTATTAAACTGCTGCTAAACCCTTTTACTGTACAATTGAGTGTTCTTGGAGCGCCAGTCTGATGCAATTAAACTGTCAGAAATATTAATACTGATGCAGATGAGAATCTGAGTTTCTACTGATTTGCACAGCTAAGCAAAGCAGAGCCAACATGAACCCAGCACTATTAGAAAGCTGCTCAATGCAGCACTCACAACAGCAATTTCTTTTTCCATTAATAGAATAAGAGAAGCTGAAATGATGAGTGTCATTTATGGAACTAGATGTTCCTAGCAGACGTTTTACCCTACTTCTTTTAGCAGAGTCGATTATTTCTTAAATCCCTTTTTGCTAATTAAAACAGTGTTAATTGTCTCCAGTTCCTCACTGAATTTCCCTTAGATCCTTATAAAGAAAGAGAACAGTAACAGTCAACAAAATTCACCTTTGAAATTTTTATTGTACACTAAGCAGAAAATGTGAGTGAGCAGCCCTAGCTTTGAGGAGGACTTGGGCAATGCAAACTGTTAGCACAGGCTCTCATGCAGTGGTGTGGATTTGCTTTGCAGGTGAGGATGAGCTGCTCAGCCCTCCCCAGGACACAAGCACAGGTTTGGAGGAAGTGATGGAGCAGCTCAACAACTCCTTCCCCAGCTCCAGAGGTGAGCGCTGCAGCCTGTGCAGATGAGAGGGAAGAAGATAAAAGTGTTTTCTGTTCCTTGGTGTTTTCAGGGGGTTGTGTTTTGGCATCAGGTGTTTTGCTGCTCTTTGTTTTCATTTTAACAATAGCTGTAGAGAAACCTGTGTTGTTTAGAGTGGAGGAGCAGCCTGTTCCTTCTTACCTTAAGCTACCTCCACAGGTAGCCCTTGCTAGAAGTGTGGATGAAACACTGCCTTTGTGAGGCTCTTTCTTCCCCAAGCATTTTCTTTGCTTCCCTTTGCCATGTTCCTTTTTGCACAGCTTTCCTTCTTTTTGGTTGATCCCCTTGATGGTTTATTTTTTAATACATGTCTTAGCACATTTTCCTTCTGTCCTTATCCTTCTCCAAGACTGTGGTTTGAAATACTGTTAGAGTTCTAAGTCAGAGTTCTCAGTCATGTAGCCCTCACGTCCAGAGGCATGGAGAAAAAACGAGTGGGGTGCTTGTTTGTGCAGTGTAGGCTGCACTTGTTCATACAGCCACAGCCTTTCTTGCAGTGTTTCCATTTCTCTCATTCCTGTTGTTTGCTAAAAATAGGCATTTGGATTACCAGGATTTATTTGTCCATCCTTTTTTTCATTTAAGTTCTTTCCTGAGCCCAGAAGAAAATACTCTGCTGCCAAGAAAAATGGCTGAGATTCCTAGCAGGAGATGGGAAGTTCAGGATATTGGCTGTTTCTGTGAAAAGAGGCTCAGCCATGAACCTCCTGGAAAGAGAAAGCCTTGGTATTGCCAAGGATAAGTGGATTTCAGGGGGCACAGACTTCATGCAGGGCCCTTGCTCTAGTTTCACCCATCACCCAGGGGTTCTTCCTCAGGAGATAACCATGGCTCTAAACTTTGTTAGAATGCTCTAACCCTTTTACTAATCTTGCAATGGAGTCAGGCTTTCTCCATCCTTTGCTTTCAAAGCAAGTTCAGCTCTCACCAGAAACCATCTGTGAGCTGTGGGATAAAAGTCAATATAAACTGTGTAAGATCTCATGCTATTGATCAAAAGATGGAATAATTTAGAAAGAGATCATTGAATAAAGTCTAATACAATAAATTGTCAGCTGCACTCAGCTCCACCTCAACATTATGTAAAAAAGTCACATGTCCAGTCCTTGTTTTTAATTGCTGTGAGAGACAACAGATGAAAAGTCTTTCTAATACTGCTATGTGGATTAAAATGGACTTATTTTTAAAGTTGCTGTGTACACAGGGTTACAACAGACAGTGTTTTCCTATTAGTGACCATCATTAGTGTAAATATGTTGCATAGTCACATGTGTCTAGATGTAGGTACCCCTTGAGTAAAAATATACAGCAAATATGATATCTAATTTGTATTCATAGGTGATGACACTGGCAGTATTTCTTTTTAAAAACAAGCTTAGTTTTTTGTGAAATAGGAGCAATTTATGAAACAAAATTTAATGAGACATTTGAAATAGAGTGGTTCATTTCCTGTGTAGAATAAAAAGGTAGAGGTCAGTCTGTTAGACATCACCTTCTGCTCACTGAGAATAGAAAATGGTTTTTTATCTTATTAGTGAAAAACACAAAGCTTCATGAAACAAACTGAGAGAACATAAAATTTAGTAGCAAAAAGAAGTGAAATGGATAAGATCAGATAATATTTTGATTTTGTAAAATAAGTTGTAGCTTCAGATTCTCATTCTTGCAATGCAAAATTTGGTCATTTAGCTAGAGAGAAAGAATATATTCCCTTATTTTGTTTCTCTGTTCAGTAAATGTGTTGAAAACATGTTAGCTGAGCAAAGGTGTTGCAGGTTATGTAGCTCCCTGTCTGACTAGCAGCCATGGAGAGCAGAAATACTCTCCAGCTGGATGGGGGCTGTGAGTGAGGAGGGGGCACAGCCTTGAGTCCCCCTCAGCCAAGCCACAAGAGGAGCTCCTGGTGCAGCAGGCACAGCCCAGCAGAGCCAGGCTTCCCACGGGATTTTGCTTTTAGGTCTTGGCCAAGGCACTGCCAGGTTGAGCCAGCATCTGCCTTTTCCTTCTCTTGGGCTACACAAAAAGATTAGTCCAGCTGGGAGAGAAACTTGTGCAGTTTTTTGGGAATTGTACCAGATTTTGGCTAAAGAGATTAGGACTTCAATTCTGTTTCTCTGTTCTGCATGTATTTTTGATGTATTTGCATGAATGTCAGGTTAGTGCAATTCCTTTTGGCTGAGGTATAGGAATGGTCAGGCTGGCTCTCTGTAAGAAATAGATTGTGCTACAGCCCCAGTGCAAATGGATTTCCATTTAGTGGTTGATAAAGGCTGCTGAGAGCTCATGTAAACTTGTTACTGAAGTTTTCTTCTACTCCCAATTTAATAATTTAGTTATATTCAACTGATGCCTGCATACACAAAGTTTCCATCCAACATCTGACCTGCTGCAGCCTCATGTAGACTTTCAGTGTGACATGAAAGATGCTGTGGTCAGTCAGGTTCCACAGCCATCAGGGATTTCTCATTTCAAATTTTCATGACTGCAGGAAGAAGAAAAAGAAGCAGAGTTGATTGATCTCAACAAACTACTGAATCAGGACCCTTTTTGCTATTGAGAGGTTTAATCTGTATCTCAGATTTCTGATCTTTAACAGAAGATCAAAGTGCAGTTGCAGAAGAGTTGCAGCAGTTTGGCAAAGCAGCCTGACAAGAGGACATAATGTTAAGGACTCAGGCATAGTGCACGTGAAATTTTGTTTCTTTCCAGTACAAGTTGGATTGAATCTCATATTACAGGTGTGAACACCCACCTCAAGTAGGTGTTCAGGAAACAGAAGAATAAACCAAACAAGCAATAGCACATATCTATAACCAATAGTTTTTGTTATATTGATTCTTACTAAGTAGAACTAAAATAGTCAGAAACCAGAAATGCAGTCGTCCCAGTCTGCCATTCAGAAATAGCTTGTGATAGAGGAGCTGAGGGAGATGGGGTTGTTTACCCTGCAGAAAAGGAGGCTCAGGGAAGACTTTATCACTCTACAAGTACCTGAAAGGAGGTTGAAGCAAGGTAAGGATTGGTCTGTTCTCCCAAGTCAAGCAGTAGGACAAGGTGAAATGCCTTGAGTTGTGCCAGGAGAGGTTTAAATTGGATATTAGGGAAAATTTCTTCAGGAAAAAGGTTGTCAAGCATTGGAACAGGCTGCCCAGGGAATCAACAGCCATAGATGTATTTAAGACGTGGATGTCTTGGGGACTTGGTTTGGTGGGGTGCTCGGCA
Source organism: Cisticola juncidis (assembly GCA_013400215.1). NCBI lineage: Eukaryota > Metazoa > Chordata > Aves > Passeriformes > Cisticolidae > Cisticola > Cisticola juncidis. Next base: position 1,762,916 of record VXBR01000871.1, read on the forward strand.
GCGCTGGGTTAACAGGTCAGCTCAGTGATCTTAAAAGTCCTTTCCAGCCTTAATGATTTTATGAAATTATGTTTGCTTTGTGGCCTGTAAAATAAGCATGTTAAATTTCAAGCTAAATACTAGCATGTCACAGCATAGGGAGTGGCAGGCCTTTTGAATCAGGGACATAATTCTGAATGTCCTATTGCCATTAGAGTATCAACAGAATATCAACAGGAGGAGTTCAGAACAATATGACAAAATCAAACTGGGTTTTGAAGGCTTTGAAGGTTGTGAGGAAAGTTCAGAGCTGAACAAGCAGTGAAGAGAGAGGACTGAATTTCTGTGCTTGGGTGCACAGATGTGTAGTTGAGCATCACAGACATACCTAGCCTAAATATTGTCAAAAGCACCTGAAGACTAAGACTTGCTCAGATTGGGAAATAGTTTACTAAAGTGAATAGTGGCTCTTATTTTGGAGTCCTGAAACAAAGCCTTAAAAAGCAATAATCATTGTCACTCACATTGAGATAGATTCCTTAAGATTACGTTTTTCAAGCTTTTTCTGCCCAAAGTTGTTTTTAAAAAGGCATTAAGAGTTCATAGCATCATTTTGAATGTATTTTAGAGAAGCAAGTGCAAAACAGATTGTGTCATAGACCTGTACATGCAGACCTCAGGTGCAACAATTTATGTACCCTACACCTTTTATAGGGTTTTTCATTTGTTTGTTTCTTCAGTTTAACCTTTTGGCAGTTCTTGGCATTTCCTAAGGAGAACAGGACTTTCCTGCTCCTTGCACAGCTGGCTGTTGGTGCCAAAAGCTGTTTCATTTCTGGAGAGAAAAATTCTGCTGAATACCTGATGATTGCTGTCCTTAAGGAATTTTTCTTTCCTTTTAATCTAAAAGGTTTCCCATCCACTCCTCTTTTACTTTGCTGCTCCCAGCAAATTCACAACTGCTGCAGCTGCTTCAAACAGCTGCTATGCTAACTCAAAACAGATGTCAAAGCCAGAGGTCTGACATTTAGTGGAAATCTACCATTAAATGCCACCTCAGTGGTTTATTTGACCCTGCTCAATAATGGGCCACAGAGGAAAACATTTTCACGCCGTGTTTGTGCCCAAACTACTAAATCTCCTGGGAATTGGTTCACAGTTAGAAAGTTAGATTGGCAGGCCAGTATTTCCAAAGCCAAATTCATCCCACCTGCAGCACTGAGGATGAAAAGTTGCACCACTTCAGGTGGCTCTCACGCTGGACCAGGCTGAGTTTTGCACTTAAGGTTTCATGGCAAATGCTTTCTGTGAATGAAGCTCAGAGAGGGGTTTAGGGGCAGAAGTTCTTGAACTAACTGAAGCTGCTGAGAGAGCTTCACAGATCTGCTGGGCCCCTGCTGGGGGATAATGAAGAACTGGGAGCCAGAACTGGTTAGAAGTGAGACCATGATGGCTGAAAAGAGCTGAGAGGCCGTGACATAATGAGACAGTTTCACATGGTATTGCTTAACACAGTTCTGGTGTGGTGCAGTGAAATTACAAGACCTCACAGCAATAAATGAATGGCAATATAGTACCCTAGTTTAGGAGTTTTATTTTTATCTCAGTCACATTAAAACACATTTTCTCCTCTCACTTGTGCATCAGCCAGGCTCTGTCATGAATGGGACTCTAAGTGGAACTAGCAACTTTCAGCTCTGCAAATAATGGAGTTTCTCATATTCTGCCAGCAAAATGTCTCATGATGTAGACTGTCCTTTTTACACTCTACTGAGTCAGTGAAAGAATACCCTAGAATTACTCTACTGTGGAGTATTCTGGAAATACTCTTCCCTTTGAGATACCCTGGCCTCCCCTGGATTGTGTCACCTCTGTGCTGTGGTCCTGCATCCCACCACAGTGAGCCCAGGTGACTGAGATCCCTTATTGCTCCCCTTTCGCACAGGAGAGCTAATCCAGCTGAGCTTCTCTGCACATGGGACAGTGGTGGGGTGGACTAGATCTTCCCTGTTTTATCATGCCCAGTTCTGGTGTAAACTGAGAATGTGGTAATGAATTTAATAGAACTTCAACAGATTTTGTTTTGTTTTGAGAAAAAAGGCTCTTTGCAGAGCCAGGTGTCCCTTGTGCAGCCTGTCCCTTTCCTGAGCTCAGAGGGGCAGTGCAGTAGCTGCTTTGTGCTCTCTGTTTTGACCTGGATCTGCAGAGACTCCTGAAGTTTTTGGTGGTGCCTCTGCCTACAGGTTTGGTGTGCTCACATGCTGTGTACTTTTGCTTGTGATGCAATGCATTGTAGCTTTCAAAAAAAAAACCAAAAAAATCTTCTCTTCTATCTTGTAAGGGCAGGAAATGTTGATTGGAGCAGAAATAATAGATAATTAGGCACCCACAGATTGCGTATCAGTATTTTGGTGCCTTACAGAACACAAATTTTCAAAACTGCGGCAATATAGACAATCTTCTTCCTCTGCAATTTATGCCAAACCATACTCCTTGCCTTAAAATGTAGAAACAGGCATTCATTCATATGCAAAGAAGAAAATAACGTAAAATCCATTAAACCCTTTTTAATCTTCTTCCAGAAGAAATTAGCTGTTGCTGTAGTAGCGTGGATCTTTGCTGCATTTAACAAATTCTAGGGCTGATTACTCACCACAGACTGTCCTCACCAGCTGCTTTGTGTGGTGCTGAGCTATCCCAGTTACCTTTAAATGCATTCATTTTCAAGCAGCATCCAGTCTGTCTCATGTAGATTTAAATTAAACACTGTGTAGCTGCAGTTGTAGGTGTTTGTGCATACAGGAAGGCGTTTCTTAAGACCTCCAGAATTTGCTTGTAGGCAGTTCCTTTTCTCTTCTTGACCCAAGCTAGACTGTGGACCCAAGCTAATCCCCTGCTGGGTCCCATTCCTGCCCCAGGACTCTCTCAAACCAAGCTGTGGAGTCCTTAAGCTGACCTAAACCCCGAGGCTCTTCCTCAGAAAATGACCAAAGTATGCAATAGATTTTGTATCTTCCTTTCCAAGGATTTTCTGTTACATGATCGATGTACGATTCTCATCTCCCCTTTTGGAAAGCATTTTTAGGGAATTTGTGACTCCTGATAAAAGTGCCAGAGGAGGTCTAAGGCTGTGTAGCACACAAGTAAGTCCTGGAAGGTTAGGCAGGCCTGCCAGGTGGAGTCCTTAGAACTGAAGTGACACTTGTCCTGGGCATGAGGCCCTGGTACCCATGTGCAGAGCAGTTTGTTATTGAACCTACTGCTGTCATTTTTAATAGGAAGTGTGCTGCTGGGGAGAGGGAGAGGGGCAGGAAGGGACTAAAACTTCCTCTGTTCAGTAAATGGTAACCTCTGCTATCCAGGCCTTCAGAGACTGCCCCAGCCCCTTCCATTGCCTGGAGTTTGTGGGAGCTGTGGCTCAGGGTCAGTGATGCCATTCCTTCCTCTGCCCACTCCTCCTCTCCTGTACTGCCTCTGCTCAGCCTTGCTCTGCTGTTGACCCTTGTTCTGCAACGTGTAAAATACCCATAAAGCTGTTTATTGCCTCTCTTCCCTTCTCCTGCAGGCTGCCATAGAGCAAAACTCGACAGCAATTAGGTTACTGTTGTGCTGACTGGTGCGTTCTCCCATAAGTGTCTGCCTTTCTCCCCAGTGTCCCACACATCATTTAAAATTGCATCATTTACAGCAGCTCTGGGGCAAAGATCATCCTGCAGCATGTGCTGCAGTGACTTTCTCACTGGGGCTGCAAGGCTGGCCACAGCAGAGCTGCCATCAGTGTGACAGTGACAGTGGGACTGTGCCTCTGGAGACAGCGAGACCCTTACTGGCTGAGTGGTGGAGAGGTGGACAAAGGGGTGTTTCTGCTGTTGATTAACACCTGGCTTTCCTTTCCTTAGAACAAACAGGCTATGAAAAGTGTTTGAGGAGAATCAGCATGATCAAAGTATGGCTTCTGTGAAGGCCTGTTAGGAACATCTTTGCAGCTAAACCCATTTCTGACTCCATTTTGGCAGTACTTGAACATTGAGATACTTCCTCTTTTTTCCCTTTTTTACTTGAACTTTTTTTGTCTGTTTCTCCCTCCACCCCCTCAGTTTTACCACGCTTGCAGGTCACCATGTTGCAAAAATACTTTGCATTATATTTATCCTGAATGTGAGCATGCTGTATTCCAGTGTAGGTGTGAAATATGTGTGTATAGATACACATGAGGCATGGATATCAATGCATACCTCAGTGAATGCAGGCCACAATACAGTGTAAAGTGTCTGGGGAAATTAATTTGATGTTGGGGGAAAATGTTTTTACCACTTATGCTGATTGGCAGAAGTACTCAAATTTGCTAATTAGGATGCTCAGCAAGTGAGTTCAGATCTTGTCTGCAGTCCTTATTCTCAACTGACAGGTGTGTAAGGTGGTGTTAGTAGTTTTCTCAACTGTTTTTGAGAAGTTAAACCAAGCCACAGGTTACAGAACTGTTGAATAAATCAGCTCAGGATCATCAGTGGATTTCAGTGCACTTTGGGTCTTTGTTTAAGCAGAAATGCATTTGTTTAATGTTAAATTTCTAAATGGAAATGGAAGTGTCTTTTACAGTATAAATTATATATTCATGTGTGGTTTTGTTTTCCTTTCTTTCTGATATTTATTCCACTTCCTCCCTCTGTTCCTAAAGGAAGAAATGCCCCTGGAAAGCCAGTGAGAGAGGTTAGTGAGACGCAGGCTCACTGCCATGGCTTCTGTTTGTCACAGCTTGCTTTCTGTGCCCAGCATGTGTGTGACACAGCACGGGGCTGCTGGGGTTTGGTGGAGGGTGGGGGTGGTTTTGTTTTGCTCTGAGTTTTGTTTGGTTTTGCTGAGTGCATTTGCCATGTGTGCTGTAACAGTGGTGTACCTCTCAACTTTCAGTGGAGACAATGTCAGCTCAGGGATCTGCATTTCCTTACACACTCCCAGAGGTGGGAAATCAGGAATGGGGAGAAGAAAATCATACACAGAAATGAAGCCTCTGAATGGCAAATGTGGTCAGTAAATACACTGCAGTCACTGACTTATGTTCTGTTGCTCTTGTGTGTAAGCACAACAGGGAGGCTGGGGTCTCTTGCTGTTCTGCTTACAAACTCACAGCGATATTTACATGTAGTGCCAGTGTACCAACCATCATCTCCAGTGATTAAACAGTTTTGTAATGTTTCTTTAGAAATATGAGAGTTGAGAGGTATAAGAGATTCAGGTGTTTTAATTTCCTGATGTACAGCTGCAGAATGAAGAATGCTACTAACATCCACCAGCTCCACAGTATTCAGCAATGCAAATGGGCCGTGGTTTTCACTGTGCACCTCGGACATGGTTGGTTTGATGCAAAATAGGTTTTGGAATTTGTGTGTCGCTGTTCATTAATGGAGAAAAGTGTTTTGCTCTGTGTTGTCACAGCTCCTTTGAAAGCATTTCCAGAGAGCCTTGATTTTTCCTCTCTGAAGCTGCTCTTCACTCGCCAGCCAGATACAGCGTTTGAAAGATGAATTTCTAGTGAAAATTATTATTAAAGATAAAATATTCAGAGACTGCCTGAGTGCAGCTGCAGTAGCTGTGAAATGACCTTTTCTGCACAGAAGACGGTCGGTGTGGATGAGGCAGGAATTGGAGGGTGACCTGGTTTGCAGACTTTTGCTGGTGCAGAGGGAGGGGCTGATGGAAACACGGGGCACTGGGATTCTCAGCAGAGCTGCTGTGAACCCCCAGACACTGACAGGGTACCCTGGGAAAGCCAGGATTTGTCCTGATGTGCCTTCAAACACAGAGGCTCTCTGCTCTGGACGTAGGTGCTGGGGCAGGTTCTGCTGCTTCAAGGTATCAGATCTTTGGTGCAGATAAAGTCTGTCCTTGAACAGTAAGTCCTCTCATAGGATCAGAAATGGGTGCATGACATGGCATCAGCAAACTGTATCAGTTTAGAAATTTTATGGAAAATTCTTCACATTCAGTCCTGTTTGTGCTCACCTCATATACTCTCAGAACTGTTCTCCCATTTAGCAGAACATATAATTGATTTCCACTGTCCTCATTTGTATTTATGCATATTACTCAAAGAAAGCTTCTTCTGCAGAAGGCATACTCAATACAAGTAATTAACAACAACAACAAAAAAAAATTAAAATTGGTGTGTTCTACCTGATCTGATTCCAGCAGTTTAACACTAAAAAATTTACTTCAGTGAATTAGTCTCCTCTTTCTGGCTGAATTTGTGCAGTCTTGTGATTCCAGAGAGACCTGGTAACATGGAGAGCTGAATATAAAATGCAATTGTCCACCTGCTTATGAAGGATATGAGCTAAGGTATAGAACAGCTTCTGCTTTAGGTGTGAGTCTGTATGTGCAAAGGCAGATCCTGTGGTTTAAAACCCACCTGTACAGGTTTTGATTCCATTACTCACATCTGGTATTGTCTTTGTGTGTAATCCCATGGATTTTGTGGCATTACTCAATATGAATAAGGGAATCAAAACCCAAGTCACCAACAGGAAGGATTTTTCTTTTGTCAGGAAAGAATCAGAAATCTCTGCTAGAAAAGGCCCTGCATTGTGTTGGGATTTCTCAATTTACTTTCCATCCACTCCTTCAAGTCTGAATGTTCCGCATTTATTTCTCTGACAAGCTGTAGTGTAAGATTGGTATTCTGCTGGTGTGCCCACACCCATGGGCCTTGATTCCATTAGAGTCTCTAAAGCAAATTCAGCAGATGTGAAACACATCATTCCCTGTGTGACCAGAAGTGAGGGAGGTAATGTCTGCAGAAATAGGTGTCTTCTGCTTTCCAAGCAAATGGCAGCTGTGGATTTTGTAAGTTGAAGGTGATGCTGTCCATGTCCTTTTTGAGCTTTATTGCTGCATTTCAAAGTGTCTGCTAGTTATTTTCTTACACAGCAGCATTTTTCAACCTTTCAGTGCCCCAAGCATGGATAAGACTTTCTCAGCTTTAATGTCAAATAAAAAAAAGAAGAATGGAATTAATGCCTTCTTTGATAGCATTACTTTAGACATATGAATAATAATGGAAAGTTCTGATTTTTATTTTTCTAAGTGCTTTTAAGACAATATTTCTCTCATTTGCTTCTTAATTAAAAATGTCCTACATTTCAGTACTAGAGAGGGCAAGTGAGCAGCATTCAGTGGCAGCAGCAGAGCCTATGGAAGCAGTGAACTTGAGCACTGATTTAGGTTCAGACACGACAGAAGGGGTGCACTCATTGCACATTCAGTACCAGGAAATCATTGTGTCTTTTGTAGCCCTTTGCAGTCTCAGCCTTTTGCAGTCTCAGTGGACCTGGCTGTTACTCCCATGTCCAGGAGAGGCAAAAATGCTGCTGGCAGTGCAGTGACAGGCAGCTGAGGGTCTGCCAGCTGTGTGGCTGGAGCACAGCCACCCCCTGCTCCCCTGGCCCGTCCTGCCATCCCAGGGCTGTCCCAGAGCCTGTGGTCCCCCTGCTGCTGCATTCACAGTCCAGCTGGCAGCACAGACTGCAGTCAGCAGGGCTTTGTGGTCGTGCTCTGAGCTCTAACCTCAGACAGCTCAGGAGGAGACACAAGTGTTCGGTTTTCATCAGAGGAAATTAAGACCCGTGCTGGAGAGGGAGTGTGGATGTTGTGGGGGAGAGGGAGCTGTATCTCCTTAATCACTGAAGCACGTATCTGTGCAGCTCTTGAGGAGGAGGATCAGACTTGAAGCATGGTTATTTCAAAAATGTGATATCTATCAACAGAGAAAGAAAAAAAAGCACTATCGGACATTTCTGTAATTTTTAGGTATTAAAAAGTGCTTAGAGATTCATGGATCCATAAGGATTTCTAATTGCCTGGATAGCATAACAGTTTATACCTGCTGTGGCATACATCTGAAAGGTTTTTTGTGTGTTTTTGGTTGAAGTTACTCTTTCTAGACCTAGCCATTTTGGACAGAACAAAATAATATTAATTCCTGAGGATGCAGTTTAGCAGTCTGGGCTGTTCCAAGCCTACAGAAGGGTGATCAGTCTTCCTGGGAATGAGCGGTGTTGAAATCCTGGAGAGCCCTGGAGTGTTGTAGACAAAACAGATCTGAATGTGAGCCCATGAGCCCACAGCCAGCCTCTCACAGCTGGGTACCCAGGCACAGCATTGCCCTGGTTGTACCAGAGGGGTATAATCCCATGAAGTCAGGGAGTTTCACTGAGTTTCGGGTGAGTGGAGCAGCTCAGTGCTGCGTTTGCACAAGCATCTCCCATATGTTCTTGATTTCATATGGCTTCATCAGATTCTCACTTGTGATGGTGTCAGTTGCTAGATTGATCTCAGTCTGCATGATGCCAGTGACAGAGATTATCCCTTACAGCTAAAATAAATGTGGTAGGATACATCTACTTTAAAATAAACTATGTTTTGACCAAAACTTGGCAGGAATCTTTCATACGCAGTTCTTGTCATGCTGATGAGGAAATTACAAGGTTTTACATCAGATGAATGGGATGGCTATGCATTTATGATGTATGGATGAAATTGCTGATTGATGCATCTGTTTCTTTGCACATTAGTGCAGTTAGCAAACTGTCACCAGATACCAGAACCAAGTATTTATTTGTATTGCTAACTGGCAAGCTGTATCACAGCACAGCTCACTGTCCAGTGGGAAGCTTCTTGAATAGTTCTTGTTTAGATCCAGCCTAGTTTTATATCATCAATGCTAAATTTAAAAAGATAAACTCTAAAAAGAAACTCTAACTTTAAAAAAGTAGTATTTGAATGCAGAGGGTGGTAGTTGCTCCCCAGAAGGGAAAAGCTCCTGAGGTTCAGCCTGAAGAAGAGGAGGCTTCGGGGAGACCTTCCAGTACCTTAAGGAGTCCTATAAAAGGGAGGGACAAGACAAGGGGCAGTGGATTTAAACTGAAAAAGAGCAGGTTTAGACAGATGCTTGAAAGCAATTCTTAACTGAGGGTGATGAGATGCTGGCACAGGTTGACCTGTTGTGGATGCCCCACCCCTGTTTGAGGCCGGGTTGGATGGAGTCAGGTCGAGTGAGCAGCATCCCTGCCCATGGCAGGGAGGTTAGAAATAGATGGTCCCTAAGATCCCTTCCAACCCAAACTCTGAATAGTCCTAAGGTAATTTTTTCTTCTATTCCATAAAAGCTGCTGACCTAAGATCACTCCAGGCTCTTATTAACTGCAGAAATGTCAGCAGTGCATGACTGCCACAATCTACGAGCATTGGGAAGAGGATGCTGAGTCTGAATTTCCCCACAGGGAAGGTTCATTCCTGTTGCAGTTGTGTCAGGAGGGGAAGGCACCATGCAGGTCTGCAGGGGTCAGTCAGGCTCCAGTATGTCACAGGTAGGGACTGCATGAAAGGTTCATCCTGAATGCCCTGGTCCTGTCCTTCCTTCATTTGGGTGCTCCTTCCTCAAGGACCATGGTGAGGACTTGGCATCCAGACTAATACAAAGCATTTCTGAGAACCAGAGTTGTGTGTAGATGGCATTGCACTTTCTGTGTTTTTCCAGACAAATATTCTATCACAAGTGCTCCCAGAGAGTAAATCAAACCCCCTCAGGCCAGGGTGACACACAATTTTATTGAGTAATACTTCACTTCTTATAAATGTTCAGTTGGCACTCTGCACCGTGGAGACTTCTTGAGTTGGAGGTCATGTCCACTTCTTTACATCTAAATAAATCTTCCTTCAGTGATTATTTTCTAACTTCCCTTTTAACTCATTTATGTGTTTGGCCTCAACATCAGCCTGTGGCGATGAGTTCAGTAATACAATTATGTGCTGTGTGGAGTATAATTTCCTTCTGCTTGCTTTAAGACCTTCTGTCTCCTCATTCCTCCTTGTCCTTGCAAGAAATCTTAAACACCCAGTCCTTGGTTTGGATGCTCATGTTGCAGAATGCCTAGATCTTGGGTCATATTCCCTCTTCAGTCATATTGTTTCAGGAGGGAGACTCCAGATAAGGTTCAGCTGTTTAAACCATGATCTCTCTGTTGTTTGAGGTGTCAGAGGGTACCTGAGACAGCCACAGAGGTCTGAAAATCTCACACAGGACGTGCAAGAGAGAAACGCTTTCCTAAACAGCAGTGGGAGACCAGACAAGGCATGCCAGGGACAAAAATGGCAATTTTTGGCAGTTCGGTCTCCCCATCCTTGAGTTTATTTGGTCCCTAATTGTGATTAAGCCATTTTCTTACCACCCATCACCATTTGCTGCACTGGTGACATGAGTGTGGGAAGTTTCAGGTTTCATCTCCAGAACTGCAGTGTGTATTCATTCATCACTTCTGTGTTGGAGGTTGTGGTTACACCATGCTAGGACTTCACAGTGGTTATGGGTGAGAGGAAATGCACAAGTGAGCTGCTGAAGAGTAGTTAGCTGATAATTGTGGCATCTTTGTGTTGGACTGCTGTCCAAAAAGGAAAGAATATTTTAAAAATGTTTGAAGGAACTGAGCTGCTTAGTTTGGTCATCATTATATGTATCTTTGCAGGTATCCTGCTGAGACCTCTTGGCTTTAATGATTTAGTTATTACTGCTGATTTGTTTGTTTCTCTTTTTCTCCTTGGTAAAACACTGGATGCTCAAGCTCTTGCAGCATCAATCAGAAACTCTTCTTTGATGTTGGTGGACTTAATTGCTGCTTTTGGTGAACACTGATAATGATGAAGCTTCATCGCCATGGGGGGTGATGGCTTAGTTGCAGGGTGGTTTGCCATAGCCATTCAAGCCATATTAAATTAAAATTAAAATTGTTAAATCGTTAAAACTGTTAAATTGTTGTACCAACCTGGCAGCTTTTGCTAATGACAACCTGTTGGACTCATCCAGGGGACCTCTGGCAGTCTCCTGGGGATGGCGGCGAGCGGCACCCGGAGAATGAGGGATCTGTGAAGTTTTCCTGTCCACAGGCTGCCTCATCTTTCTTCATTTAATTTCCTCTCTGACTTTCTTTTTCAGGCCACGATGTAGGGAGCCTCTTCCACATGGCAGACGACCTGGGAAGAGCGATGGAAACCTTAGTGACCGTGATGACCGACGACAAGGTGTTAGAATAGCAAGATGTGTTTTACAACTTCAGGCGTTCCGCATGGTTTTTATAATATTCATACTACAAAGAGGATTAGACTGTAAGAGTTTACAAGAAAACAAATCTATATTTTTGTGAAGGGTAGTGGTACTATACTGTAGATTTCAGTAGTTTCCTAAGTCTGTTACTGTTTTGTTAACAATGGCAGGTTTTACACGTCTATGCAATTGTACAAAAATTATAAAAGAACTACATGTAAAATCTTGATAGCTAAATAACTTGCCATTTCTTTATATGGAACGCATTTCGGGTTGTTTAAAAAAATTTATAACAGTTATAATGAAAGATTGTAAACTAAAGTGTGCTTTATAAAAATAATTGTTTATAGAAACCCCCTTAAAAAAAACCACAAAAAAATACACTGAGGCAGTGCATTTGTTTAGTTTCATTTCAGCTCTGTAACAGCATCAGAGAGATTCATGTCCTGTGTTCTTTTCCTTGCCTAACAAAAAGAAAAAAAAAATTTCCTGCAGTGACACCAGAATGGCCACCTTACATTTCTCATTGGTTTTGTCTGACTTAGGCTGGCTTAGAAAATAACCAAAAAATCTGAACTTCCAATGAAGGTAGTTACGTTTCATCTTTCCAATAAAATTAAGAATTACATGACTTACTGTCCTGGTTTTGGACAGCAACTAGCAATTACACATCTAGTTTGCAATAATTAAATGAAAGAGCACATTACATGACAGAGCCTGCAAAAAAAAATCAACTAAAAAAGAAAAAAAATGAGAAGAAAGAAGGAAAGAATGACCATCCTGTGTGTCAGTGTTTCCTCTGCTGACTGAATTCCTGGATGACTTTTAGTAAAGGAATGTAGACATTGCCTTACTGGTTTGAGCCCTGGGGCTGGGTGGCTCAGCAGGGCTGGGGACACAGCTCTCGTTGTCACCTTTGCTGCAGAGGAGAGGAGAGGGACACGCTGCCCCCTGTGGGGTGGGCTCCTGACCCCAAGCACAAGCAGGGTGCCCACAGAGCTCTGCCCAGCTCCCAGGGCTGGGGATGAGCACGGAGCTCCTCAGCCCTCTGAAGAGGAGCCCAGAGCTTTCCACTGTCGCTGTCTCATCCTGCTGCAGTGGCCGGTCCCAGGGAGCTGAGGTGCTGCAAGCCACCTTGGGGAAAGGCTGTGCAAGAGTAACTGCTGTTCTTGCCTGGAACGGTGATCAGGTGAAGGTAGTCACACTGCTCCATGAATATTTATCACCAAAACAATAAAGGACTGCTGGTCCTTTCTCCTTCCCCGTTTCTCTGTACAAGTAACCCCTGCACAATTAAAAATCACGTGAGAAAGAGAGGAGCTGATACAGAAAGAGATTAGCCAGCTTGACTGCAGGACTGTGAGAGAGAGGTTTGGGTATGAGGTGCTGTCAGCAAAAGCTTTACCACTTCATTTTCTTAACCAGCTTTTAATTTTACCATAAAATACATACAAACACAACCATCTGACTTTATATTGCAAGAGTAAAAAAATCTGTTACCTCTTCTTGTATGAAGTGTAATTAAACTTGGGAAAGATTTTATTTTGAATGCTAGTTAACATTGAACATGGCTAGTCATGCTATTTCTACCTCACTTTGGTTTTGTGGTGTTCCTGACAATTACGTATGACGATGTTCCATCATCACCACGTGTCCATTGTGTGACCAGGTCTCATTGTTTAAGTAATAACAACGTTAATCATTTACAAAAAAAAGTACAATCCCCCCCAAACCTCTGCTTTCCTAATAAAGAGCTTTTTAACACTTGAGTACAATAGGAACCCTCACTGTTTCTCATGGCCTTTTTTATCAGAAGGTTTAAATTGCAATTTGAGAAAGAGATGGGTTTCTTCTTTCCCCCCGCCCCATACATTAAACCTTCTCTTCAGAAAAATTATGGAGGAAAACCAGATTGCACGATTGTTTTCATCAGGGTTTTGTTTTGTTTGTTTTACTTTCTAGATCTTAGTTTTGGAGTGAGTCTGTCAAAAAGTATTTAAAAAGTTGAAAGCTTTATTGCTGCTTTTTTAAGCATAATTTGGGAATTATTTCATATTCCTTATAATGACAAAGTATTAAACTGTAAAACATAATCAGTGTAGTTGAATACATAAATACCATATGGCATGTTACTTCATCGTTACTCAGTACTGGTTTATTACTTGGATATCATAATATATTGTGTTTTAACACCAACACTGTAACATTTACTAATTATTTTTATAAACTTCTGTTTTACTGCATTTTTTCACAACATACCAAATTTCACCAAATATATGCCTTACTATTGTATTATATACTGCTTTACTGTGTATATCAATAAAGCACGCAATTATGTTATATAAAAGGTGCAGGAGTTTTTGTGGAGGTTCAGCTCTCACCCAGCACGTCCCCAGCAATCCTTGCCGTGCTGCACTGGGCAAACCCCTGCTGGCATCACCCCAGTGCTCAGCTCTCCCTGGTTTAGGTTTGTGTCCCCTGCTGAAGTTGTGAATCTCCTGTGCTCCCCAAGCTTTTGGGGGTGTGCCAGCACCACACTTCCTGCCTCGTCCCTGACAGGACCTTCAGACCAGGCTGATTCAGTCCAACACGTGATAGTGTCCTTGCCACCAGGTATAATGTTAGGAAAACCCTGTTTTCCTAACATTATTCCTGTGTGTTCCCATCAGAGAGGCTGATCACACATCTCCCCTCTCTAGGAAATCCCTAGGCTTCGACACCCAGACTCCACTCAGCTGTGTCACAATGCTGCCTTTGAGCCACCTTTTGGTGGTAGAAACAATGTCGTGAAAAATAACAAAATGCAAAGGCAAAAATGTCCTATGTTTGCCATGATTTCAATAACACAGTGAAGGAGAAGGTGGGAAATTCTTCATTCCATTCACTTGAGGAAATAAATATACATCCCACATCTACTCTCCCAGACTTGAGTTACTCTGGATCCACTCCTACATAAGTCAATCAGCGTGTGCTTTGCTGTGCTGAAGTCTTCCCTGAAAACTGTGCAATCCACAAAGCACAGCAGCCTCCCCTTGATGACTCAAATTCAATTAAGCAAGAGGGAGGATAGCTCAAATCATTTCCCCCACACCGATGACCCCATGATTTACGACTCCCAACATCCATCAATAAAACCTGGTGTTCCTGAGTGGCTCTTAGGAATGTTTTCCTTATGTATGTTCAGCAAAATATCCTCCTTTTTTTAGGGACTGGTCAGTGTGTTTCCTTTGCCCTCTGAGCAGAGAGGAAAATTAGTTCTCTTTGATTTTGCCTTGTAAACGTGCTACTATTTACTCCTCAACTTCATGGTCTTTGCTCTATCTTTTCAATAGACAGACAGACAGACAGATAGATAGATAGATAGATAGATAGGTATGATAGGTATAATAGATACAAATCCTGAGGCCCTGCTGGCCAGGCCGGCAGCGCTGGGGGTGTTGGAGGTTCCCTTCTCCATGAGGCCACACGCCTGCTCTGCTCCCCAGGGCCCAGCTCGGTGTCAGACCCAGCTCAGGCAGTACCTGCTGTTCACCTGCTGCACAGCCCAGCTCAGCCAGTGAGTGCCCAGCCCAGCCCAGCCCAGCCCTGGCTTGCTGCTGCTCTTTGGGAGCCCAGCACACCCTGCCAGCCCCATGGGGCTGTGTGGGCAGCTCTGCCCTGCTGCAGTGATGGGGCAGGAGAAACCAGGGAGGGGGACAGCTAAGCTGAGTAGAAAAAACACCCATGTCTTTTCAGCTAGGATGGGAAAAAAGAGGGGAAGCTATGGTGAGCAGGATGTACGAAAGGTCTGCAGCTGCCTGTGTGTGTGGTTCACTCCGTGGTGGTGCCTGCAGCAGAGCCTCCCCGGCCTTGCTGGGCTGGGTACACGCAGCAGGTGCAGTGCCTGCAGTGCTGCATGAGGCACAAATGCTTCCAAACCCACCACATGCAACCAGCAACAGCTGCCTGCTCTCCTTTGCCCAGTGACAGCCTCCAAGCTCCTGTGATGCTCCATGTAGTCACTTTTGCACCTGGGTGCCCTGCATGAGGGACAGCCACCAGCTTTGGGCAGGGTGGGGCTGAAGTCCTGACACCCTGCATGGATGGGATCCCCCCTGCAAAGGTGCAGGAGCAGCAGGACCCACCTGGGGTCCAGCCCCAGCCCTGGGCACTCACTGGCTGTGACACATCTTGGCTGCCCCTGGGCACACGTGTGCAGCCAGGCTGAAAACCAATAAATCTTCCTCTTCTTGACTCGGGCTCACCAGGAATTTGTTTCGGCTCTGAGCAAGCACATCAACTTGCTAGAAAGTGCCATAAATCTGTGCAAGAAAAATGGGCCTGCTGAGACCAACCAAGGTGTAACATTTCCACACAGGAACCCCATGAGCTGATAATGCTGCTCACCAGCTGAGGAATACGACTGCAGCAAATAAGCAGTGGCTCACAGTGCCAAAAACTTGGTATAAAATTGCCTGTGGTTAAGGAAGGGATGAGAGTTAAGGAAATCTTAGAGCTATAGAAGTGAACTGTTTGACAAATATGAGATGCTCTTTCAGCCTATTGCCTAAACCCCTACTGCTTGCCAACCCAAGGCTCATATTGGTCTGCTTGGCAATTGTTTACCAGATGCAAAGACTTAGTTTTGTTGTTATTATCTGAGCATTACAATGGATATGCCATTTATTTAATAGCTGGCACGTGCTTGTAAAAAGCTGAGTCCAAGCAAGTTGTCCCTATTTGCTGACAAAAGCAACCCACTGCTTGTAAGGCTTTCCTCTTTCTCTCACTCACTCTCACACTGCTCTGTGCACACATGCACAGATACAGGGAAAGAAAAGGCAACAGTACAGTATTTTATTGTCTTTCTTGCTGAATGGAAGAGGTTTTTTCCTCAAAAAAATCATCTCCAGGAATAACAGCATCTTCACACCAACCTGTTGGTGTGTCTAAATCTGCAGCAAGTATTAGAAAAAAGAGATAATTATATATTTACATTTCTATAACGAAACCAGGAAATACTGTTAATTCACTCAGCATTCCTTTATTTGTTTTCTTCACATATGCTCTACTTCATGACTCAAACCAACAAGACGCTGTGCCATTTTGGAGGTAGAATCTCTTTCAGGCTATTAGCAACAATACAAAATAAGATGAGAGTCTTTAAGAACACATTATTATATAAAGTCAAGGACAAGTTTAGTACATTTATCAGTCAGACCTCCATGAGCCTGTAGAAGGTGGCTTGGTCCCTGGCACACGTGATCTTCTCACTTCTCCATGCCTGTGTGCCAGGAAGCTGCTGCCAGCATCTCCACAGCTCCCAGCTGCTGCAGCCACTGCTACCTCTCTGTTGTGTGTGAGGGGGAGAGGCACAGCCCTGCTCACCCCCAGAGCCCTGCTCTCACCTCAGCAAGGCAAAAGCTCTTTCTCTTCAGACGTGGAGGCAGCCAGCAAACAGGTGAGTGGCTGACCTGTGAGGCAGCGGGGTCCAGCTGGGGACCACGGCAGCCAAGGACCAGCCCTGGACCACACCAGGTCAGGCCTTGTGTGGCCATTCGGGGACAAAAGAGGCAGAGTGGAACCCCAAAGTGTTTGGAGGAACACAAGCCAGGTGTTGTGTGTATAAGGTGTTTTTATACACTGGTGGTGTTGCAACACAGTGTGAGGTTAAAGCTATTTCTGATCAGTTACCAGTCCCAAAATTAGACTAAAATTGTTCAATTAAAACTGCTCCAACTCCTTGCTGTTCAGTGTGCACTGAAGATGCCCTTCCTGATGGCCTCGGGTGAGCTGGTACATCATCAAAAGTATCATCATGAGAGGATTTTTGCTTCTGCATCAGGGTAATTTTTAGTTGTGCCTCATTCACCAGACAAATGGGTTTATTCTAACACTGATGTAGGAGATGCTTCTTTTTGCACAGAAGATTAATGGCAGTTGCCAATATAATTCCCTGCTGCATCCCACAGTGAATGTTTAGATAAAGGCTGCAACCAGCTGCAGATGATAAGACATGAAACTACTGGGGTTTTTCCTACCAACCACAAATATGTGATTAGAAATTAGAAAATATTAGGTATGCTAGAATAAATGCTAGATACATGAATATATAGCAGTAGGCACATTGATAGAGGCATGAGACACAAGACTTCCTTGTGTGTGTGTGTACATTCATGAACACACACCCTCAGGCATGCTCACACAAGCCAACCATTCAATTTTAAAAAAATGAACCAGAATCAGTTATGTCCAAATAGATAAAGCCTGACAATGTGCATTAATTCAGCTTTATGTTAAACTATAACAGCCTGTGTTTTGCAGCAGCAGTACTTTAAGAAGCAGTTGCTGAAGTTCCTTCAGGAATTTCGATTCCTAAGGAAGTGCCTGTAAGCACATTGGCTCAATCTAACGTCTGCTTTTGTTCTTCTTCTGAAACACCTGGCAGAGCTGGCATGGCCTTCCAGCCTTGGCAAAAGATAATAAAAGGCATCAAGCCTATAACTTAGCCTCTTTTATCTTTTCTTTCCCCCCCCTCTTTTTTTTAACCTCACTGATAAGCTCAAAGCCTTTCTTCAGCAAGACCCTGCAGGCAGACAAACACTTTTCAGTGACTTACCATGAATGTTTTTTTTTTTCTACCTGTTTTTGTCAGCTTCCTCTTCTACATTAAGACAAAGTGTAAGTCAAAACAGCACATGAAGGGAAAAGACCATTTGCATCTCTAGTTCTTTTAGCTGCAGGTACTCACATGATGCCCCAGAGTTTCCTATTTTCATACTGCAAAGCTGCAGTACTGTAGGCTTTTATCAGAGACTGTGAATGTGGCACATGGGGGGATCTCTACTCTCCCCACATTTTTTCAGTATATAAGGATTCTTTAAGAAGTTCTCTAATCCTTAGGATACTCTATGTCTCCCAACAAAAATATGCTGACTTTTATTTTGCAGTCACCCATTTCTTGTTTCTGATGTCCTGGCCTGGCTGCCCACTGCAGTGCTGGAAAACTGAAGGCAGCCTGGCTGCACCATCACCATCAGGCACCTCCCTGTGCCACCCAGGCTGCCTGTCCCTGTGCCCAACCTCACTTCCATCCCCATCTCTCTGTCCTCATGGACAGAAGAATGGAATGGTGTCCCAGGCCTCCCCTTAGCCCACAGCACCACTCCAGCCTCCCACCAGCCTCCACCCCTTGGTGACAAGGATGTCCCATTCCCTCCCCACTCTGGCACAGGCTCCTGCCAGAATTCCCAGTGACTGAAGCCACCCAGAGCTCCCATCAGGTGGCCAACACTGCAGAGCTGTGCTCACCACAGCCTCGTTCCCCCCTCCCCTCATGTTTTTAATAAAGCCCATGAACAACAGCTCACCACAAACCTGATCCAGGGATCCCTTCCAGTGCAATTCATTTGCTTAACACTCTGTGTTGCCTTTCCTCCTGCTGAGGTTTTTATTCCCCTCCACTAATTTCCCTACTGAGTCTCATTTTTTCGTGCTTCATTACCATTTTTCTTTGTGCCACTTCTAATACATAGCTTTACTTACAGAGCAGGCTCTGCCCCTCTGGCCCCCATCTCCCATTCCTGCTGGGCTCTCCATACACTCAGGAATACACAGGCCTGGGGTCCCATTCCTCCCTCAGAACCTTGGGCTTGATTTTCTGTCTTTTCTTCTCAATGTCTCTAACAGTGAAGACTTCCACTGAGAGATTCCTTCTTTTTTTGATGTAGTGATGCTGGTGATTACAGTCTCTGTAGGAAGGTGTGCTGGTTCTCCTTTGATTGCATAGGTGGGTTTTTGCCTTGTTCTGTGACTTTGAGGAGTTTGGGGTGGGGTTTTTTTGTTTTGTTTTTGTTTTTTTTTTTAAGGACAAGGTTGTCACCTTGCTTGCTTTTGGAATCTGTGTTGGCCCACATGACAATGAGGCTGCATAACCCCCTGTGAACGGTGACTGCCAAAGGCAGCCCAAAGGACTCTGCCTCCAAAGGGGGCTGCAAACTGCATGGCTCATGTCCTGTGAAGTCAATTCACTCTAGTGGCCCATTTTATTTTTATTTTTAAAGAAATAAACACACAAAGTCGTTACCCACAGTGCTTGTGGGTATCTGCACCTCACAGAACAGCTTCCTGCAGATCTAGCAGCCAGACCCGAAATGTGTTACTGAGCAAATCAGGCACTAAACACATTTTGGTGCTTACCTACACCCAGCCCTCAGCTCTGAGGGGCTTAGGGAGGTGTGACCCCAGCAGGCAAAGCCCGTGGTGACAAGCCCAGCTGGATAAATGTCAGGCACCAGCAGCTCTCACATGCTCAGGGTACTGGGGATGGCAGTGGCTGCTGCTATGGGCACCAGAGCAAGGAATGATAACAATGCCAAGGCAGACTGAGGGGGAAAGGGCAACACAGGATATCTCCATTTCACTTTGAATATGGCTCCAAATTAACTGCAGTGAGTAATTACCTGTGAAAAAGTAATTGTGATGGTTTCATAGTTCAGAGGAAAACTCCTTTAGCAGCGGGCTGTGAGAGACATGTCTGCCTTCTCCTGCCATAAAAGGGCATTTTTGTGCTTTTGCGTGAGAAAAGAAATCACAGCCATGAAGTAGCTCACATCAGTTATTGCTAAGGCAGCTGTTGCATTATTGCATGCACTACTGGGTATTGTATTTTCCAGACTGTTAACTGTTGTGCTCAGGTGGCCTTCCCACCCATTCCCCCCAACCCCAATGGAAGGATTCCATTTCCATGGAAAAAGCAACATTTTCTCAGGTCCCGTGCACAGAGTTTTTCTCCAGCTAGGCTCTGTCTACGATCCCAGAACTTTGATCCTTGCCTAGCACCTGCAGAATATCTTACCTGGCTTCCATCCAATTTATACAAATTACTTGACCTTTTTTCTTTTGCCTTCAGTCACAACGCACTAAACTGCCAAGGAGAGCCAGCTGAGTGTGGCACAGCCTCCCACAGGGGGAGCAGAGCATTGAGATGCCTGTTGAAGCAGGGTTTTCATTAACAAAGACACTCACTGTCCCACATCTTCCTGGCTGCCCAGGCCAGCTGATAGGATTGCTGGTTGGGATCTTGCCTTTAGTTCCCTTTCCTACAGCTGCCTTTCTGCCTTGGAGTCACCACTGGGACCTGGCTGCAGCTGCCACTCCCAGGAGGGCCATGCATGTACTTCACCCTCGGGAAGGTATCTACCAGAAGAGCCTTTTAGTGGGGTCAGGGCTGGTCAAGAGACACATTCTTCTTCCTCACCCTCTTCACACTGATTTGAGTTGTTTAAGAAAAGAACAGCACAGAACTGAGTCATCCCAAAAGACCCTGTGGCCAGGGGAGGCTCAGTGGAAAGGCCCTCACTTCCCTTGTCTTTCCCATGCCACATTCCAGACCCAAGATTTTCCCTGTGCCTAGGGCTCTTCTGCCCTTCCCTGTAACAGTTTGAAGGACAGTCTGCGCGGAATGATGGGGGGATCTGTGCATTGTGAGGCTTCTGGCATTGAGAAACCTTGCCCCTTCCTTCTGGGGCAGTAGTTTTAACCTAAGTTAATGATGTCACCTAAATTTGGCATTTCCAAAGTCTGGGCACCTCATAGTCTCTACCTATAAAAGGAGAGCTATTGAAGTTAGTGCTCCTGGTCTTACTCTTTTTCCTTTTTCCTTTCCCTCCCTGCTGCCTCCTCTGCCTTCACTCTGGAGCTGTGGGATCAGTGGTCCTGAGCTGGCAGCAGCAGCATCACCCACACTCCTGAACCCCACTGGCTTTCTTGGTGCTGTCACAACTGTTGTGTGACACCAAATCAGCTCAGCTGCATAAAATTCCTTCTGAGGCACAAAGTGCCACCATGACCAAGCTGTGCCTCTGCCAGGTTACAAACACTGGCCCCAGAGCAATGACAGACAGACGCTCCAGTGCAGAGCAGAGCAATGGTGTCTGTACATCTGTCCTGGTGTCCTGCAGCTCCCATTTGTGATTCCATGTGGCTCTGCTGAGCACTTCATGGATTGTGTGGGTATAACAAACACCAAGGGCAGTGCTCAGTGCTGTGAACTGGATGGTCACTTAAAAAGCCATAAGATCTAGAGAGACAGAGAGCTGCATGCATTTTTTGTGTCATTACTGCGTAAGAAACTGAGAGATCCTGCAGGTTGGATCCATTATGTGCAGCATGTTATCCTGTGACATGGAGAAGAGACACGGGATCATTCCCAAAATATCCTTCCCCACTGATAAATTACAGCAAGCAGGTTGGAAGCTGCACAGCGTGCAGGATAACCTACTTAGGATGAACACGTGCATGATGCTATCAGAAATATTGATGCAGTTACAGCCCTCATGACGGCTTTGAGGAGGGGGTTATATCAAATCACAATCTGCAGCAGCCTCGAAGCAAAGCTACCCCACATTTCCCCCAGGCTGGGCTTTTCCCTCAGCACCAGGATATTTGCTCACTGCAGTCTCTGTCCTCCCACGAAGTGTGAATGTAAGTACAGGAATGAGAAAACAGGTGAATACCATCGTGTTCCAGTGGGTGCTGGAGGGGTGTGCCTGTGTGCCAGCACATACTCAGCTTCAGGAGGCCTCCTGCAGAGGTGCCTCCAAATTATCAGACACACCTCAGAGAGACAGCTCAGAAGGGCTGGGGCCACTTCTTGAGAGGGATGAGAAAATGGGAATCCCTGGAGCCAGATCAGGCACTTGCACAGAGGAACCTAAATCCTTTCTTCCTGATGGTGAAAGTGGGGGATAAGGAGGATGTTCAGGGGAGGAAAGTGGCAGGAGGGCAACTCATTGGTTGAGGTGTTTTGGTTTACACATGGCTCCAGACGTTTCAGCAGATAATTTCAAGGCGGCACAGGCTGTGGGGCACCTTGTTCAGCAGTGTACTTGCAGCAGAGGCCTCTTTAAGGCAGAAATAGTTCCATTTATGAAAGGCTTACATGGAGCTTTCCTGGCTGAGGCAGGAGCACAAGGCAACTGATGTTTTCCAAGGCAGTCATCCATTAACAGGAGATTTCCCCATCCTTCCCTGAACTCTGCAGCCCTCTGCTAAGCTCTGGTGCACATCATTTCTGTAAGCACAAACCAGCATTTTAATTTTAAGCACTTGACAGTGTCATGGGTTTCACTTCAGTTGTTCTTACATGCAGCAAGACCCCAGGTTTTACGCTGCTCTCCAGTAAAGGCAGCAAATAGCAACACAAGGAGCAAATTACTTGGAGCTTGACATTTCTCCTGTAATCTAAAGGAAAGAAAGAGAGAAAGGGAGAAGGGGGGGACGGGGGAGAAAGAGAGAGACAGAGGCAAGGAGAGAAGCTCTAAAACTGTAGGAGCTAACTAAATAGCCATAAAATATTTGTGATCCCCCCCAGTTAATATTTAATATGATGTGTAGGTAGGATGCTGTACCAGTCTGAAGTGTGAGTCCCTGACTGAGCACACTAAATTCAACTGTACATGACTGACTGCAGCCATACATGACAATCAAACCTGCCTGCACACAGGGAATATTCTCTTCAGTCACAGCTAAGCAAACAACAAATCTTTCTCTCTCCTGCAGCCAGCCCCAGTGCCTTTGCTACCCTTTGGTGATTGCACTGCAGTCTGCAAAGCAGCTGGGGGCACAGATGTGTCTGCAGGCAGCAAGGGTCATATAGAAATATCTATATCTAATCAAACTTTTATTAACCCATGGCCTTCCAGCTCAGAAAAGGCACGGTGAAAGCAGCCACAATTTGTAACGGCTTCAGCCGCCTGACTGAGTGGAAAATCATTTGCAAACTACTTCTGATTTTCTGTGAAGGGTTTCATTATGTGTCAGCATTTGCCAGGGGCCCTTGGCAGCTCTGAGGGCTGCTCATGGTTTGCTGACCTGAGGAGATGCCCAGGGCTGTTTCAGTCCCCATGCATTGTCCCCTCCAGCAGGGGAGGAGAGTGTCTCTCACAGAGAGCTGCCATGAGGAGGTTTCCACTGAGAAGTCCTCGATTTGGGTTGCCTGTGTGGCTTTTTGTTCCATTTCAGCTCAGTGAGGTGCCCAGCCCTGGGCAGGCAGGCCCTGGCAGCCTGTGGCACCCTCACACCAGCCTGCAATGGGAGTGTCCTCTGGAGTCAGGGTGTATTGTTCCTGCTGCCAGGCTGCAGTGCTGGATCCAACATCCCACTGGGGAAAACAGATCTGGAAAAGCCTTTTCTTTCTTAAACCAGCAAGTAACAAGGAACTCCTGCCCCAAATATTATCCAGCTGTGCAAAAATCCTGAGACTCTCAGATTTCTGAAAAGTTTCTGTTCTTTATTCTTTAGGAGTTCCCACAGGATCCCCTAAAGCTGCCCTAACTGCTCCAACTCATTTGCACACTATCCCTCATTCACCCCATCCCAGCCCATTCCCACCTGCTCCAGGGACTGCTTCTCATTCACCCTCAGCTCCCCCTCTGTGTCCTGGGACCTCTGGGTCCTCACCCAGACTTTCTTTCCCCTCTGCCAGCACCACAAGTGCCATTGGGGTGCCACAGGGAGAGCAGGAGACTCCTCAGCCTCTGCTGAGGAACCTCCAGGGTGGCTTCCCCAGAGACAGCAGGGACAGGGGCAGACATGAGCCACCACAGCCGTGACAGTAGGGGATGAAGGAGCTGAGGATCAAAAGGACCACAGGAAGGATTGTGGGGCAGAAGCTGAGGGAAGGGCCAAGCACCCGGAGACAGGAAGACATTCTCAGCCATCCTGCTCAAAGCAGCAAGGAGAGTCTTGTCTGTGAGGCAGCAAAACCAGGATGAAGGGGTGAGAGAGAAAATGAAGGCTTAATTCAATTTCAGTCCTGCATAGAGGTGAGCTCGTGGCAGCTGGTGGCACACTGTTCCCCCACAAGTGGTGGCTCACAGAGGAGCAGAAATCCTTCTGGTACAGTTTTCACTTCAGCTACAGCCCAGCACTCCCAGTCATGGCTGCTACTGCCCTTTGTGCCATGCTCCTCCTGGCTGCCTGCCTTTTCCAGAAGGTTTTTACCCTGCTCTCCTTCTATGGATGCCTTATTCCCCCTACATATTGTCAGCAAGTCTTCTGTTCCTTTGTCTTTGTAAATGTTCTGGGGGCTCTGCCCCCTCCTGCTGTCCCCACAAGCCTTTCTCTGGCACACGCTGTACCTGGAGAACAGGAATCCACCCACCCAGTCCTCAGCCACTCTGCCCCCAACACCTACAGCTGTCAAAAATGAGATGGGAAAGCAGCTCCTGTCCTGAGAAACTCAACAGGATCAGCCCTGCCCTGATGACCTGACATGACCAGGACAAACCCCTGGCTGGCCCCTTGCCCCGGCCATCGCCACAGGCGGCCAGACCCTGACCCCTGAGGGACTTGGGGTGGTTCAGAGAGGGCTGCTTCTGCTCCCCACAGCCTGAGGGGTGCCAGTGCCAAGGACCAGGGTAAGAGAGTGCGGAGGAGCCTTCTGTAGGATTCTCCAGGAGATTTATTCCTCACAGAAATCAGGGACAGGAGCAGGAGACAGAAAACTGAGTTGCAAAGAGCCCTGCACTGCCTCTTTAGTGGGGTTGGAACAAGGGGCAGGTACAATCAATCAATCAATCAATAAGGGACAGACAGGAGGAGCTCAGGGAGGGACTTACAGAACAGTGACCAGTGGGAGAGCACAGGGGTAGGGCACAGTGTGAACCCCCAATGGGGCATCGAGCAGCACAGAACTTTCCAGAACTGGGGGAAGGAATAAAGGCAGATTGACAACCAAATAAGTGAAGTAACAGGCAGGGGATTGGTCCATGGGAGGATTGGCATGGGACATTCTGGAATGAGGGGCAGGATTTGGGGAGGATTGACATCTGGGTAGGCATGTTCGGGGTATGATGGACAATAGCAAAAGGAAGGAGAAACTTGGGATAAACCAACCACTTAGGGGAAAAATGGGGCAAACCATCCAAAGCCAAATGAGGTATATAATAAAAAAAGCACACACCACAGTGGGCCAGTTCAGGGTGATGAGGCACCCCTGGCACAGCAGGAAGGGCTGGGGGGAAGTGGGACTCTCTCGGCTGCTGGCTGGCATCAGCCTTGGGCTTTGAGGGCAGCACAAGCTCCCACTGGCTCACAGGCCCTGGTGCTGCTCCTGCACCACCCAAATTTCCAGCAAGTGGCCCCTCTGGACACACACGGGGTTGGATGAGCTGGCTACAGCCTCTGCAACCCAAAAAAGGAAGGGGCAGAAACGCCAGCCAGGATTTGCCTTCTTCAGGCAGGCAGAGCACAGGTTGTTGGTGCACAGCAGGGGGATGTATCAAACACAAATGCTGTTCTATTACCGCTGGGGGAAGGTAAGCGCAAACAATCAGATGTCCTTTCCCATTTTCTGTGTCTCCCTCTGCGACGCTGATAGAGGGACTCCAAATGTTTCCAAGCAGGCAGTGCCTATCTGCAGCAGGCAGACAATTTCCAAACGTATTAGCGGCACAGAGTCAATAGAGAAATAGCAGTCCAGCATATCATCCAATTTTCAAATGTAAATAACTAGACCACTGTTAATTTGAAGGACTACAGCAGGGAATAAAACGAGCCCTGGAAAACACACAAGGCAATGACCGCTGGTCGTAATCCATTACCTTCAGGCGTGCCTGTTGTTTTTCCCTGCTGGCTGCTGTGCTGCAGGGCAGAGGAGAACCAGCAGTCCTGCATGTGAAGAGCAGGATGAGCCCCAACAGTCCCACCAGGAGACAGGGAGGGCAGGCTGCTCCCAGGGGTGCCAGCCAGGCACGGAGCACCTGCACAGGATGCAGCCCTGCCTCCCCTCTCTGCTCTGGCACAGCTGGCAGGGAGAGGACATGGAGGAGGGCGCTGGCTGTGGGGCACCAGCAGCAAGGCCTGGCCACTCTCTGGAGACCCTGTTCCTCCCCTCCTGTGGTCTCAAGAGCAGCAGCAGCAGTACCTCAATGTCCCATCTCAAAACCAGCACTGACAAGGCATTCTCTGGCAGAGTAAGGCATGAGATGAAGCATCTGCCTCCCTCCACAGGGACTGTGAGGAGAAGGGAAAGAGCGAGAAACCTTGAGGGGATCTTGGGAAGGAGGGAGAGGAGGGGGAGGAAAGATGCTTTTAGCAAAAAGCCTCTTGGGATTTGCCAGTGTAACTGAGAGTAAAATTGTCCCCTTGTCTACACCACTACTGTACGACTGCTGAAAGGAAGCCCCTTAAATCCCATCTCTGGGGGCACCTGCCAGCTTACCAAGAGCCCCCAGAGGAGGGGATGTGCTGCAAGTGCAGCCAAGATGCAGCGGAGGGGCTGCTGGTGAAGCTGTCCTTGCCCTTGCTGGAATGCTGGGGGCCAAGAAAACAGCTCTGACACAAAGAGAGGCAGAGACAAAATCAGTCTGTTCAAAGGAGACCAACCAGGCAGATGGTGTCTTGTGTGCATCTGCTGGTCTCCATTGAACACAGCAGGAATGGGCAGGTTTAGCTCAGTCCAGTGAGTTCAAGCCAGGGCTCCCTGTCCTACTTTGTGCTTTCCTCACTCCTTTTCTGAACCACCAGTGGGCATTTGTGTGGTGCCCACAACAGGAGGTGCACTGGAGGTGCTAAACTGAAGGTAGCTAGACTGGAAGGGTCACCATCTCCCCTCTGACTATGAATAGGAAAATACTCCAAAAATGAAAGGTGAACATCTGCTTCAAATCCCAACACTCCCCAAGGCTCAGTGGAGAGTGGAGGAGGTGGGATACTGCTGGGGAGGAGGTGCTGGTTTGGCAGGCCAGTGACAATGCCAGGAAGGCTGGCTGAGACCCTCCCAACCTCTGAACCTCTGTACCTGGGCTGTTGGAAAGGCTGGGTTTGCTTTTCTGCAAGAGCTGTGTCACAGCAGGTTGCACGGAGCAAGGGAGGGCCCAGGGCTCACAGGGAAATGCAGAAGCCTGTGGTGTGACAGGAGTGATGTAGCCAAGGTGATTCGAGCATGTGAGTGGATCAAGATTTCCAATCTCTCTCATTACAGCAGCTGATCTAGCTGGAAAAAACAGAGAAGAATTCAGGCACACTGGACTTTTAGACTTGCTTGCCTAAAAGCTAGTCTATGTGTGTTGCCACTGTTCATTTTTTCCCCAGACCCATGAAAAATACACAGGAGACAAGAAGTGAAACATCAGACAGAAATAGTTCTTGCCCAGAGATTTCCCATTAGCCTTGTGCACATGTGGAAGGGAGGTCTCATGCTTATGGGGAGCTTGATGAGGCCTCCTTCAGCCACTCCAGGGCCCTTCAGCAGCCTCAGCTGCTGCAGTGGTGCAAAACCATCATGAAGATGCAGACCTGGCACAGAAGGCTGGGGAGGGGGATGGACCCTGGCCTCTGCTCATTCATGGAACAGATCTTTCTTAAGGAAAAAAAGAACTAACAAAACACACACACAACAAAAAAAAACCTATACAAAACAACACAAAACAAAAAGAAGGGCCGTGCTCAGAACTGGAAATGGTAAAGACACTGCTTTTCCCCCAGATTTTCATCTCCTGTCCAGCTCAGCCGGCGTTTGGCCCCGTGCGGCTCGGCGTGAGTCACGATGCTCTTTGCTGAGGGCCAGCCAAGACTGGCTGCTTTGTACAGTGCTGCACTACCTTGCAGCTACTGATTCACTGCAGTAGAAATGATAGATTGTTCTACAGGAGGAAGAGAAAGGAGAAAAAAATTATGAAACCCACCAGTACTTAAAACAGTGGATGTGCTCCACCTACTGTCCATTGACAACAGAGTGAGCCGGGATGAAAGGTGGCTTCCTCGCTGGGAGCTTCGTGCTGCTGTCCTCTCGATTTTTACATTTGGAAGGGAGCCAGGGGAAAGAAGAAAGGAAAAATGGATGTGAAGAAGAAAGGAGAGTGAGAGAAGACGAGGGCTACATGTCAGAAGAAAAAGAAGTAAAAGAAGACAGAACTGTTTCGATTTAAAAAAGGGATGTTTCAAGCATATGTGAGCTTGCAGCAAGCTTGGCCATGTAAAGTCATTTTGATTTATTTCAAAGCTCCCAAAGGAGGACAGTTCTATGAATGCTACATCCTATTTCTGATCAATGACAATGGAGTTCATACCCAAGACAACCAAGGCCAGATTCCCTGTGGCTGCTGCCACCTTCATCTCCACGGTTTTGGGCTGGGCAGGGGGACAAACTTCCCAGGGCTCCCACCTCCCCCTGTGTCCCCTGCACCCCCTCTCCCTCTGTCAGAGCTGCCTCTACTGCCATGTGGGATGGACAGATGTGAGCCTCTTGCTCATGGGCTTTTATAGACAACTAAACCTTACTCCCATTAATCTCCTTCCCCAGTCCAGACTCTTTTTCCATTCAGATCAGTGAAGCCTGTGAGCAGCTGTTGTCTACACAGGATGTATCTCACCTCATGGGATCTTCAGTCTTTACAATGTCTCCCGTGAAAGAGAGGAGGCAGGGACTCAAAGCAAACTGAAGATTACCTGTTCAGGAGTACTCAGTGTCAGAGTCACCATAATGGTTTAAAAGTAGATATGTAGACATTTAAATGTCATTTAAGCTGATTGAAAATCCAGTTCTCAGTATGAACTTCTGGGGATTTTTTCAATGTGAGAGCTGGGTCTGGTGTTTTGTCACATCCACGGAGGAACTGCTGCTCAGACAGGGATTGGAAGGCAAGACTCTGCTTGTGCCTCCATCAGCCAAAGGGTTTGTGCTCAGGACACAGTCAGGGGAGGAGAGAAAAAGTAAATACAGATGTCACTCAAAATCCAAAAGGAAAAAAGGATTTGCAAAATAGGACTTATGCAATGCTCTGAGGTGTAGAAGGGACAATTTACTCAGTGCTTGTTTTCTCATATACAAAAATCAAAACACACTGAACCTTTAGAAGGTCTGTCCTGGAGAAGAATATTTTTGTGTGTGTCAAAATTTATGTATCTTTACATATATACATGAATACACATTTGCATATGTACATCCATAAATATACTGATGCCCTCACACAGGGGTGAGGGAGATCACTTCTGCCAAGATCTATTTTTTAAAGTGTTTAAGCACATGGCTGTGGTGCACATAGTCAGGTATCCCTGCCCTTACACTGTCCAGTTGCACATTCCCTCTGCTGTAGTGTCGTACTAGTGAGAATATATGGCCCTGGGTTTTCTCTTTCTCTGCCCAAACAATTTTGGGCAATTTTGGGGAGTGAGCACAGGTCCGTCTGTATCCAGCCATACAGATCTGTCTGAGGCTGTGCAGATCCTGCTGTCCTTAGAAGCCTTGTGCAAAGCAATTGCCCAAGTCAGTGCAGTGTGTTTGTGACAGAGCAGTAACCAACCATAGGTTAATGCAATAACACTATCATTTAATATCTCACAGGACATCATCTGAGGGTATTTCAGACCTGTCCTGAATACAGATATTACCAGTGGGTTGTAATTTGTCTCTGCCTTTGTCTGCAGCTGCTTCTCTCTATTATTCTGGAAAATACTGCAGAAATTCATAAAAGCCACGGAAGAGTGGTAGGCTTAGGAAGTGCGCTCCTGTTACCATTTCCTTGTCCTCATTATTAATCCACTCTACTTTTTCATCATTCTGTATCAGGTCTGACTCCTACTGAAAAGAAGATGCTTCCTTTTTCACTTTGCGGTTATATGAGTCTTTAATTCAACCCTGTCTGCTGGCTTTGACAGACATGAACTAATTTGTAATCACATCGAGGCTATGACACTGTTCAAGTGCACACGAAATATGAAGGATACAGAAGAAGGAGAAAGGAAGAGGGAAGAGAGAGAGAGAGAAAGGGAAAGACTGCATGTGCAAAGTCGTTATTTCTGATGTGACATTCAGCTCCATGCACAAAGGAACACAGAGGGGCCCAGGGAAAGAGACTTGCTTGGGAAGACACTGCTTCCAGCCAAAAGAATTGCTTTGCTATACCTTAGCCTATTAACAAAAAAGGAGGTAGGGAGGAGAAAGAGATGGCAAGGGCAGCCAGGGAATGACAGGAGAGGTACAGTGGACCAAGGGCACAGCTGAGGGCAGAGAGACAATGGAGAGGCAAGGGACGAAGCAAGGGAGTAAAACAATTGTAAAATTGCTTAACAATTGTATTGTAAAAAAATAAAGTAGGAGAAAGAATGAAAATTTCAAGGCAAAGAAAAGGTACGGGGAAAAAAGAGCAAGGATAGCACAGAGAGAGGACGAGCAGGTGTCCTGACACCTTGTGGCACACCTGTGACAAGCAGGCAGGCAGGACCAAGTGGCCAGAGTGACTCACTGTGCCTGACCAAGCGCATGAGGGGCCAGGAGCTACTGAAAATGAAGCTGCCATAGTCCAAATGAATCTTTTCCCCTGTAATCTGTAAGGGCTCTAATAAAATTAGATACAGCTTCTGGTTTTCCTCCAGCACTGTTAAGTTCAGTTATAGCCTTGCTATCCTTCTTTATGGACACCTGGGATAACCTCATTGCCTGCCCTCCCCTAGGAGTCATGCAGGTAGGAAGCCTAAGAGGTGGCTATCCCCACCACTTCCAACATGCCTTTTACTCCAGAGGGATTATTCCAAGCACATTCAGCTTTATTTTCTCCTCACTTTATTGAAGATGCACACTCTGGTGGCCTTTCTGCGTGACCAGTCTCTAGGGCTCCAGCATATCTATTTCCTTTCCACTCCTTTGAGGGGAAATACCTCCCTGTTCTGCCACACCAGTGGAATGGCTGATTACATGGGAGTTACTACAGCCAGCAATCACACATGCTGTATTCAAATTGTAATCCAAGGGCACAGACATTGAGTATTAAAAACTATTTGTGACTCTTTGTCAAAGTTTTGGTCCAAAATTGTGATCTTAGTTATTTGTCACTTAAAAGGACCTAGGCAGAAATAGAATTCAAAGCTATTGATTGCAAACACTTTTATCTACAAAGCCAATACAAAACACTGAGAATCAGTGGCCTGACATGTGTTACAGCTTCCTCTCTTTTTATTCCTTCGTGAAGAGGTTTCCCTAGGGATTATACCTTTTTGGTGCAGAACTATGTTTTCCAGCTGAGCTGAAGCAGGAGGGATTTGAGGTTTGACAGTCTGTATCAAAGTCTTCCTCCAGTTTAGGCAGCATGAGCAGAGCTTTGAAGGCTGTCAGCATCAGCCCAGCACTGCTCCCATCACACCAGAAGATGTTCAGAGGGAACAGTCATGGCACTGCTCAGGGTGTGTGCAGCCCAGAGCCAGGAGGGGCTGCTGAGTGCCCTGGATGCAGCTGAGTGCTGCCAGCACATGTGGACATGCATGTACAGACAAAACACCTCAGGGGACCTCCAGGCTCTGCACTCAGCATGAGCCTCACGGTCCCTCCATGAGGCAGATCCTCTGGTCTCTCCCTGGCTCTCAGATCCCTCTGGGCAGTCCAGCCTGATGCTCACTGGTGGCACAGGCTGACACACACACACCTACACACATCCCTCTGGGTCCCACTCCAGCTGCTGCCACTGACACCTGCACACACACACACACAGAGGAAAACAGGCAGAAATGGTTTCTCATGAGAAAACAAGGACAGACAGCACTGGCCAGCTGCAGGGCAGGGACAGATAAGTGCAGTGACCAGCAACTTGTGTACATAACCACCCTCTTTTAACCTTTGTTCCTTGTGTTTTCCATGCTTGTTCCTCGCAAAAATCTTGATCCCTCCCCTTTCCCATTTTGGGTTCCATCCCCACTCTGAAACATCACACACAGTCCCAAGATGCTCTACCCTGCACCCCATAAAGCCTCATCCCCATGTAGGTCATGATGGGGGCAAGTCAAAGGCACCTGAGTGTCTTTTGCTGACCCCATTACAAACAGAGTCCCCCATGGCTATGGTCACCCCAGAGTCAGTCCTGGGAGGAGCAGGAGCAGGGTCACGTCCCCCTGCCCCCAGCCTTGTGCCCCTGTTCCCCTTCCATGCATGAGAACACCCATCCTTCCAGCACTACCACACTTGTCCTTCATTCTACATAGCACTGCCCAGTTGCTCTGAAGTTCATATGAGATTTTGGAAATGTAATAAACAATAAACATACTCTCTGGAGCTCTAATGGAAGGGGGTGATGAGGTGAAGTGCCATCACCTTCAGCAGCTGCCACCACCTGTCACCTGCATGTCCTGCAGGCTGGCACACACACATACCTGGATGAGGGCGGGTACAGATCTCTAAAGCAAAAGAGAAGGGATGAAAGGGCTGTGAGGAGAGAGAACATAAGGCAGAGACAAGCTGGGAGGTAGGCTGGCCTCATCTGCTGCTTGCAGAAAGGAGGCAGAGGATGAGGACAGGGCAAAGAAAAGAAGGTGAAACACTACAGGAGCAGAACAAATCTTCTGAAAAGGAGAACAGCGCGGTCTGCAAGGCTAATTTTTCATCTGCAAATACATGGATAGACGCAGTGAAGGAGAATGTGGAAAATAAGAAAATGGAAAAAGAAATACATTTTAAATGAGCCGGTGCATTCAGATGTGAAAATGAGCCAGTGCAGAACTGAGAGGACTCATGTCAAATAATCTGATTAAACCAAAGTAAATTTTCCAGGATTTCAGAGACAGCTAGAACTGTACTTTAAGAGTCATAACTTAAGAAAACCTCAGTGACTCTGCTTTGCAGAGTGTGAAGTGAAAAGTAATCTTTTTCTTGTAAGTAATTGTCTTGGTTCCAGCCAGGACAGGGTAATGTTTATAGCAGGCAGGAGGGACATGGCTGGGACCTGGAGGTTATTCTATACTACCTCATGTAATTGTAGAGAGCAGGGGAAGGGAATCTCTTCTGGAAAGGAGTTCCTTCTGGTAGAATGAGTGTGATGGAGGCAGCTGTTGGGTAATGTCAGTTCTGAGCAATCACGTGTAAATCACTTCTCTATCTTGTGCACTTGTTATTAATCTCTCTCCTGTTACTGTTCTCTTGCTTAACCCATTGCTGTTTTCATTAAATTGTTCTTACCTCAACCTGTGATTTTCACCATTTGTGCCTCCAATTCTCTCCAGCCAGCCACAAAAGGAGGAGGGGAACTGAGGGAGCAGCACACAGCTTGGAGAGTCTCAGTGGAAACACTAAATATGGGAGTACCATTCCTAAACCACACAATGTTGTGTAGGTGGAACATTTTCTGCAGGAGGTACAATATTGTATCCACACTGCAGGGTTTGCTAGAAATAGCTGTGAAACACTCAAGGCCCTGCAGCCAGGAGCTGTGCCACTGATGAGCAGGGCAAGTCCCCCTCCCCTGGCTCTGCTCCTCTTTCAAAGCAGTGACTGTACAGGAGGGGAGGCAGGTGGCTGGGAGACCCCATGGGCCAGCCTGTGCCCTGCCTGCCTCTCTGTCACAGCCCCATCATTGAGGCACTGAGATAGTTTTAATTACCAGCATGAAACACTTGCATGAGAATCCATAATTGTGGAGGATCCATAATTGTGAAGTCACAGGATGTTTGGGTCAGAAATCATCTTCAAATACCAGCTAGTTCCAACCCTTCTGCCATGGGCAGGGATATCTCCAATCACATGAGGTTGCTCAAAGCCCCCTCCAACCTGGCCTCAAACACTTCAGGGGGTGGAGCATTGCTCTTTGTGCTCTGAAACTTCACTTGGTTACCCACGTTAATCTTTGGCAGCTGTTAAAATGAAGAGCTGGTAAATAACCATTCTCTGCACTTCATAGCCTGGGTTCCAGCATCTAGGCTTTTCAATCAGTAACATGAATTCTTTAGCTCTTTTCTTTTACTTTTATTCTTCCAGCTGCACTCTTGAAAATAATTCTCTCTCATCTTTTAGATCTCACTAAAGAAAGGAAAGAAGCTCAACTTATGACTGAGTAATTTTCATAACAAACAGACTTTGAGAGGTAAAAATAAAAGTATGATAGACTAGGAGATGATGTTCCTGCTGAGAGAGAATTTAAGAGACCTATTAAAGAAATGCTAACAGTTTTGTTACAAGAATACTACATTTTTAGGACAGACATTAAGAAGAGAAGTAGATGCTGAAGGATTGCGTTAGAAATTTAGAGGAGTGCAAAAGAGCTTACATTCATAGAGAGAGATATCGTTAATTATAAGACTGATTTGTGCTAATTTCACCCCTGGAAGTACAGAAAAAAAAAAGAAAATTAGATGCTAGTGATTATAGGCTGTAAAAAGTGTCTGAGACTAGGTAAAACTGGCTGAAGCCACTAAGATTACACTGAAAGCTAATGGAAGGATAAAATTTTTTTAAAGTAAGCAAAGAACTGCATTGCAATTCATCCTTAAAAGCACTTTAGGACATGCTATTGTAATGGTTTCAGTTCCCACACTTCATTTCTCCTGGTGAGCTGTTTGGAGCCACAGCCCCACTCAGCAAGATTTAAAGCCTCTCTCTGCACTGAATGTTCACAGCTCTGCCTGTGCCCGGGTCTTGGCACCAGGACTCCTCACGAGCCTGTCCCCAGCTGGAGCTGCACTCGCTGTTTCTCTAATCCAGACATTTACTTGCTTTTTTTGGCACCTTTGGAGATTTTCCAGTGGCTTTAGGTCTTTTTCTTTGACTGGCTTTGTCATAAAACCTGTTGTTAGGTCTTGCCCTGGCATCAGCCCATCAGTTTATCTGCAGTCTGAAACAAGCATTGTCTCTTTGTGTTTGGCAATTGCCACCTCAATGGCCTGACACAACTGACTCCTTTGGGTGTTTCTGGGAGCTCTAGAAATCACCTGTGTATTTTACCTCAGTACTATCCCCAGTGTAAGTCCAGAGCTCTTGAAAATTAATGAAGGATTTTGAGAAGGATCGTGGTCACTACTTTAATGGTTCCACACATGCAGATGCAGAAATGCCCCTGGTAATAGAGTGAAAATAAGAGGCAGATGGGGTTACACTGGAAGGGTGCTAAGAGGTCTGGAGGGATAAAGCAGCTTGTGGAAGAAGTGAGGTTTAGAATTAAATTGGAGAAGCTTTTGAATAAAAATGGTGCTTGAGGAGAGGTTAGGCCTTACTGGAGAAGCTTTCTGAGGTGAGCATATAGCAGAATAATTAGGATCAAGTGAAGGGGAACATAATGAGAGTGGATGGTGAGAAGTGCCATTTTGTTGCTGTGACTGAAGGAGTTAGTGTTACAGGAGGCTTTTGGCTATGGAAAAACCAGTCTCATAGATAAATTATGCCCTCCTCCCCTACAGAGACATGCTAATATGATTTTGTGGTTCAATAGTGTTCTCGTATGGGCTGTAAAGCAATTGGTTCATAAATTACAGAAAATCACAAATTAAGAAAATGGAATTCACAAATGCTTTTCAGCATCCTCTGAAGACAGGTGTCCCTGGGGCTTGATTTGGCTCTTTGGAACGGTATGTCCTCAAGCATCCTGAGCAGCCACCCCCTCCACTGCCCCAACAGCACCGTTTTTTTCCCCATCCAGAAATGTTGAAAAGGCTTCTTTGGAGAGTCATTGAAGATTTCAGGGCATCTGAGGACTCACTGGGGCAGTGGCTCTGCCCTGAGACCCCACAGACCCCGAGCCAGAGTTTGCATGCTGTGCACT
This sequence comes from Cisticola juncidis, assembly GCA_013400215.1. Lineage (NCBI taxonomy): Eukaryota > Metazoa > Chordata > Aves > Passeriformes > Cisticolidae > Cisticola > Cisticola juncidis. The sequence continues at coordinate 1,798,487 of VXBR01000871.1, forward strand.
GAAGGTGCACTGACTCCTGTGTGCTGAGCTCTGTGTGCTGAGCAGCATTTCAGGGAGCTCAGCAAAGCCCTGGGTGGCCAGAACACACTGGATTTTCATGTGCATGCACTGCATAAGTATATATAAAGAAGTTTTCCAGGATTCCCCTGTGGAAAATATGGAAATCCTCCTGCTGATTTTTTTCTTGCACAAGCCATTCTGGTCTTGTTTTCTGTATGTTAATTACATTTTAAGTGAATTTGCTGAAGCCTTGTTTCACTGGGCTTACTAAGTTATTGCCAGGAAGATGCTTGTTACAGGCAGTGGAATGTAAAAATTATTGGAGTCCAGAATATGGTTTTGTTCATTTTTAGCCTATGTATTGTCTAGATAATACAAAACCCAGGGTTTAAGCAATTGCAGAGCTAATGTTCCTCAGGAATAGCACAATCTCTTTGTGAAACTGCTGCAGATATGGAACTGTGCCCTTTGCCTTTGCCACTTATTTACTACCTTCAGAACACAGGCACCATTTTCTGATTTCCCTTGTGTGCTTAGCTGACCCCCACCTGGGATGGTGCCCATGTGGTGACTGGAACAGATCCTTAGCCCCTGCCAGAGCTGCAATAACACGAGTGCTGTGGTCCAGGCCACCCCCTGCCATCTGCTCTGCATCCTCTGGTTAACACCCAGCCACGAGAAAAAGGTGCTGCTGGAGAAGGTTGGAGGTACAGAGCTCCTTTTCAGACCTTGCCACATCAGCTTATGAAACACAGACAGAAATAAGAGGAGCCTTCTTATTGGGACATGTCATGGTAAAGACTGACAGTGGCTAATTGCATTTTCTAGTACTTTCTTCATGTATGTCAGATGTAGAGACAGAGATTTGGTATCATGCATTTGCTTGGAGAAAAATGATACATGGCACAAAAGCAACATCAGAATCAGGGCATTTGCATTCCCTGTTCCCATTACTCAAGCTCACTCTTTCCTCCCACCATCAGAACATAAGAGACATGTGGTGTCTGCAGCACTGATTTGCTACACACCCCTTCCAAAAGACACAGGGCACAGCAGCTGTTTCCAGGTTCCCAGGTATGTAGGTCTAAGATCCAACAAGCTGAACCCAAAAAGGAAAAATGTTCATTCTGCCACACATTTCTACATGTCTTTGTAACCTGTTATCCATGAACTTATATATTTTGGTGATGCCTGGTACCTCTCAGTGTTTCCTAAGTAAGAACAGACAGTGCCATTTTTCTGCTGGCACATAATATTGCAATTAAGACCTAATGCTAATATGGCAAGTTATAGTGGAGATGTTTACTGCAGACTGCTCCCTGGAAACTTTTGCTCAAGAGAGGAAAAAATTATCACAGGTTCAGACACACAAGAGGCAAACATTTACCCCATAATGATACCAGTTTGGCTTTTCTATCTCCTTCAGCCTTTGTTGTCTGTTGGCATCTCTGATTGGGACCAAATGCCACTTACTCAAATTTGCAGAATGCTGCTCTGCTGACCTGTTACGTATGTTGTAATGTCACCACCTGCCCATTTGCATTGCCCTTGTTAAGCTTCTAAAATGGTAATTTAATGGAAGAAGGTGATATGAATCATCAAAGAATAATTTGAATTATCATCTGTAGATAATTCATTATGCACACATTTCTTGTGAGATCCTTAAATCAGCAGGGTTTCTTAATCAGAGACTTTAAAATTTTGTCTGTAACAGCTAGAGACTTGACCCATAAATCAGCAGCCAGGCCAACAGGTCCAATTCATTCTTCACATATTTTTCCCTGTGAGAAAGAGACACTTAATTACGACCAAGGTCACAGAAAAGGGGAAAAACCCTGTAATGCAGAGTTGGTTTTGACAGCTCCAGTGCTGGCAGCATTTTCTGAAAGCAGAGTGATTTGCAAGCAGAAGACAAAAGCATGGCCAGCAATGCTGCAGTACTGCTGTCCTGACAGGGTGCTCCAAACGAGGGCTGCTGCCATTGGAGTTAGCACAATTCATCTTCCTCTGTCAGTGGGAGATAACATTTGCTCAAGAGAGACAGTCACACTCCTTGCCCGATTTTATTAGCAGAAATAATTAGTGATTCTGATACAGCCTCCTTTTCTGTTCTTCAGTGAAGAAAGCACATGGTTTGCATCCTTCCCTCTGTGGGAGAGAAAGTGTTCATGAAATTTATGGGTTTAGGTCATGGCTAGACCACAGCACTCAGCTGTGGTGCAGAGTGCCCTGGGGCTGGGCAGAGGTCTGCAGGGACATGCTGCACCCAGCCAGCACTGCTGCTGAGGAGGGAGGGCCTCAGCAAGACCCACAACCTTCCTAAAATTAATTCACAAAGGAGGGAAGCCATCACCAGCGGGTCCATACAGCTCTGTCAGTGATGTCTTCTTCTGCCTCATAGATGGGCCATGTAAAGGGGTACCAGGACTGGCACAGCCAGGAGAAAAAGTGTTGAGCACAGCTCTCTAAAGTACATTAGCCTATCTTAGGACTTCATTCTCTTATTTTCATGAAATGGCATTGATTTAGCAAGCATATAAACCCCAGAAAATTTGAAAAGGAAGTCTAGGTTTATAAATCCACACTTATCCAGCCAAGTAAACGCCCCTAATCTCAGAAGTGCCAAGTTGCTGCCAGATCCCACTGAGGTGAATAGCACTGAATATCTGGTGCCTCTGAAAGCCAGGTGATAAATTTCAGAGTTCTGCAAACTCTGGGCCAAGGGTTTTGCTAATCAATAGTCATTGTTCACATATAATGACCTGTCTAAGAGCAGCTGGTCTGGATGATAGATGCTTGTCTGATCCTGAAACATGTTTACTGGATTGGATTCAGCAAATCAAAACCAACTAATTAGTTCTATTAATACTTATTTGAACTAGATTTAGGGGTTTGGGCAGGATTGCTTTTCATTTGCTTTTCTATTTTTTCATTCTGGCAGTGCAGGTCATAAAGTTCATTATGGTTGAGCAGCACCCGAATTCTGGTCCAGCTTCTGTTAACCAGTGCCTGAGCAAAGCAGACCCTCAAGGAGAGAGAGGGGAATCAACTCTGCACTCCAGGAAAAGGGGATTTCTATGAAAAGTGATCCCACGGAGATATCTTGGCAGCCACCCTATGCACTCTCTCTGTGTCCAAAATTTTCAAGAGTTCAGCAGATTTGAGTGCTCTTGAACTGGAGGAGATGTTATATCCTTTTATGTTTTGTACAATAAAGAAAATACTTTTGTTTTTCCACAAGTGACAATTATTATTACTTGTGTTGATAAGAATCATCAAATAAGCTCAGCTTGAAAATATGGCTGGCTTTTAAGCATGATCATTAAATACATTTTTGCCAGTGGCAAAGTTCTCTTTAAAACATTTGGGCTGTAGCATGTATGTAAAATCAGCCTTTCCATGTAACTAATTCCTTTTTTCTAGAACTTGAGAGTCCATTAAACCACTGGTGGTTTTCCAAGGTACCCTTGGATAATAGATTTTTTTTTATCACAGAAGGGGTGCAGCAGAGAAAAGGAGACTGCAAACTGGCTGTGCTCCAGCACCAGAATGAAACAGCACCGTGTTGCTATTTTAGCTTTTTCTTAGTTGCTATATGGAAATTTGATTGTGTTATTTTACTTCAGCATGCAATCCTGCCTATTCTTCCCAAACTCCAATATGGGAGACATAAGGAGGTGAGAGATTTATTTCAGGACTCAGTTTTGAACATGATGTATTTGGCAAATGAGTATATTCTTGGCCAGAAAGCAGCAATCACGTCAGCAGGTAAGATTCATCTCGCTGTCAGATGATGGAGAGAAGATGTTTGATGTTTTGTAACGCAGGGACAAGTGGCTCCAGCATTCAGAGTGACAGAAGAAGGCATAAAGTTGTCAAGTTATCTTCCTTACTGCTCTGGCTGCGGTCAGCAAGAAGCTGCCTGTCCAGAAGCGAGGATTTGAAAGATTACATGCAGGGCTGCAAACTGATGATGCCTGAACCTGAGCTCTTCTAGCTGAAGTAGCTACTTTGTACTAGCAAAGATACATTTCTTGAAAAGACACTGCTGTATTTACTTTCCTTAGCTGGGAGACCATGTCAAATGAGCCATGGAGTGTCTTGCATTAGGTTAAGCAGTATAACATTTTTCTCCTCAAGTGTTATCATAGAATCATAGAATGGCTTGGGTTGGAAGAGACCTTAAAGATCATCTAATTCCAACCTGGTTGCTCGAAGCCCCATGCCACCTGGCCCTGAACACTCCCAAGGATGGGTGACCCACATTATGTTAATTAAAGTAGTGTTTTCTAGGTATGTTTAAAAGGTAAAACCAGGTTGGGCTTGTTTGTTTGTGTTATTACTATGAATATGTGTTTCCCTTCAGGCCAGATGCTGGAAGTAAGAACAACACTCCCTCACCTGGAAACTGCGGTACAAGAGCAGCCCTGAAGCCACAAAGCCCCAGTGTGGACGGGCTTTGCCTGAAGCAGTGGCCTCCCTCACTCACCCTTCCCTCGGGAGGAGGGTGATAATCTGCCTCCTGTCTGCCACAGGGAACATTTTCCATGCTTCTCCTTCTCTGCCGTCAGCAGTCAGTGTGTGCATTTTCCTGTCCTGGCGTCTGTGAACGCTTCCCCTAAACGCCCCAGGGTGTACCCCCTGCGAGCCTTGGGTACCCGAGCCCACAAAGAGACAAACTCCAGTGGCTTTGCTCATTCCGACTGGTTCCAGGCTGTCTTCAGTCCCAAAGAGATGTAAGGATAAGCAGACTACAAAGTCAGCTATTTTTTTTTTTTTTAGGCAGCTTTTCAAACTAACATTTGAAGAAAAAGCAACAAGAAATGCAATTTTAAGGGTATCCGACGCTTTTCTGATTGCTTATCTGAACCAGAGGACTGTGACAGGAACAGCCTCGGGCACGTTTGACCAAGAGGGCTCGGGAGCAGGAATGGGACTGAGTGACAGATTCCAGGAGAGAAGGACTCCCTCTCCCCTGCTGCCTTGTGTAAACCTGGAATTGCTCCTTCTGCTGGCTAAAGAACGGCCTTTCTGGAGCCAATAGCATTTGTCATTACCAGGAAGGGATGCTGACACTCCTTTTTCTTAAGGCCGGCATCATTCACATATGTGCGGTCGGGCTATCAGACCGAGCAGGCAGGCTAGCTTACAGAAGTGGAATCAGCACATTTTACTCAATAACATTTTTTATCATTAAATAAATAAGTCTGCTAAAAATTCCCACTTCAGCCATCAGCAAAATATTTTACCTACTAACAAACAACTACATCCCACTGCTGTGCAGCATTCAGAAAGCATTAAGTCGGGCTATTAGAATTCATTAAATTGACTCAAAAAGCACAATGGGCATATTATCACACAGGCACACGCACTTACACACGCACATTGTTCTCCGTCCAGGGAACGTTCCCTGTCACCTTTCTCAGCAGTCACGCACGCCAGGAGCGTCTTTGATTTTAATGAACTCAAGATTTTCCCGTAACCACCCGTCTCCAGGGCTCTGAGGAAACAAAGACTCGGGAACGCGGCTCATTTGGCTGCGTTGTCACAACTTGTATCGGCTATTTCAGTCTCCTACAATAAGCACTTAGCAGCGCTGGAGAGCCTCGCCGCTGTGTCGTGCACAGATCAAAAGAAGTTCAAAAGCCTTCCACAAGTTTCGAGGCTTATTCCTGCTGGTAATAACATCAATGATGAAATTGCAATTGTGTTAGATGCGAGCAACAGCAGGCACCTTGGGTCTCATCCTGGGAACTGCTGCAGCCCTCAGTAAATCCAAGGAGAATAGTTCAGAAAAAGCACATCTTATTTATTATCAATATATTTACCAGGTAGTCCAATTAAACCTGACAGCCTGTTTATAGAGGCTTTCTGCCCAGCAGCAGCTGTACAGGTATCAGCCAACCAACTGTAACACAGCAGCAAACTGAGAAAAGATGCTGGTGCTGGTCTCTTCATCATTTGAGCTGTTCATTGTTCACAAACATTGATACGAGTCAAATAAAGGTCATAGCACATCTATATCTAGCTTTAGGTGAGAGAACACCAAAGCCTTTTAATGCTGACAGTGCTTCCCAAAATTTATTGTGACCTTCAAGAACCTGAAAATATTCTGCACCATTATCATCTCAGGGTCAGCACACATTCATTATTCATTAGAAAAAGAAACTGCTGGGGTGACAGAAATCTGGTGGTATAGATTAGCTGCTGAGATTTTTGATTTCCCAAATCATCTAACAGGAAAGCAGCCAGAGGAGAGGAGAGGAGGGAGCAGAGAGATTTGGCAATTATCTTGTCTGAGTTAGTAATGCCTCAGCTTGCAGTACACGTCTGGCAATGGGTACTTCAGTAACCAGTTAGCTCTCATTTGATCTATTCCCTCCTCCCCAGCAGCTTGTCTTGGAGATCACGACCTGATCAGACAAGCTCCTTTGTCTCATCTCCTTGGATCATTCATTACTTCACTTAAACCTTAAATCCTGATGCCTCTTTGACACCAGAAAGTCTCCTGGTGGGGTTTGTACCTGGCAAGGTGCTGAGTGACTCTGGCACAGTGCTCAGCAAATGGAAAAACAAGGTTCCCCACGAAGAGGGCACTCCACACCTCGCAGAGGGGTGACCCAAAGGGTGACAGCTTCAAACTGTTCCTCTCCAATCCGGGTTTGTGGGGGGTTTTTGTGCCTTCACCCAGCAAACAATACTATATTCCTCTTTCCATCACTTTCCTTTCTGCCATTTCCCCAGCATGTTTCATGTCTAGCCATGTGATTTTTAAAGGCAGTAACTCACCAGTGTCTCCTTAGTACGACTTGGATCTTGCCTCCTTTGTTATTTCACCAAATCTGGGGCTCCTGGCAATGAATGTTAATTATACCAAAGCAGTGGTTCATATTAACCTACAGTGTCCTTTGCTGCTTGACTGGGAGGTGGGGCTGGTTTTACTGTACATTTAGAAAACATTAACTTATGCTAAGACTATTTAAATCAAGCAGATCCTGATGGGAGACAAATATAGAAGGTTCTAGGCTGAACCAAAGTGATCAGGGATTGTGCTGCTTCTAGAATGGCACAAAAACATCTGGAATGTCCTGTTCAGTGTAATTTTTTTTTTGCAATTTTTATTTTATTACTCTGAGTTCTTTTTAGTTTGGGCCTTTGTACTGGATAATTATTTAAATGCAGCTCTCACTAGAGCTTTTTGATGGCAAGCCAAATAAACCCTATCTGCTTATTTGTTTATACAAATCACATTATGGATAATAAACATAACAAGGGTATAAACAGTTAAATCACATTGCTGGAAAGGTACACTGAGACAGATACAGAAAAGAGAGGCGTGAGGAGAGTGTAGCAGCATATTTTAAGAGAGGTAGCATGTAGCTAGGAAATTAATGAACTCCAATTATATTCCATTTTCTTTACTTTCTGTGCTGTATATTTTCTTGTTTAGGTCATTGCATGGTTCATTCTGCACCACTGTTTTTTAATTATTTGAGTGCCTCTTCAAAACACTTTTGCAGTATATTTGCTTTCTGGAATAATAACTTAGCTATCTGTTAGTGTTCATGAATTCTGATGTTACTTTGTCTTGGAACCAGTAAAACACAAAAAGAATTTACATTGCTGGAATAAGCAGGTTAAGGAAAAAAACCCTAACCTTTTGATGTATTTTAATGCAATGTGGAAATGAGTTCTTGAATATAAAACTAAATTTAACTCATAAAAACTGCAGAATGAAGTCTCATTAGAACTGAGTTCATTTTAAGTATAGTTTTAAGAGCATTCTCCTTCTCCAGACTCAGTTTCAAGAAGTCTCTGGATGCAATTTACACAGCTCAGCCCTGTAATCAGTCCCTCAGTAGGAACCAAGAACTGCAGGTGAAAGCCTTAAAATGTCAAATGGAACCTGATTTCAGTGTCCTGGAGGCAGCCAGTGAAGGATGGACCTCGCCAGGTCTCAAACATGCAGTGGCCTCTCCAGCCTTCCCAAAGGAAAGCCTGAACCTCCTACTGCTGTCTCTGACCCAATCCCCACCCAGGCAGGGCCATGGGTGGCAGGTGACAGCACTGTCACTGCTTCCCATGCCAGCAGCATGGTCTTGCTGGGTCAAATGGACCCTGGTAAAAGTGAAATGAGCCATCCTCTGCAACACCATTTTCTTGCAGCTGGATTTTCAAATATGCTCAGGAAAGGCCAGTAAGCAAAAGTAAATGCCTAACTAGATGATGCCTAACAAATAAATGAGCTGCTTGCACAGATTTTAATATAAAGGATTAATGAATCAGGTATCTGAAGTCTTGATTGTGTGGTGCAGACACAGCCTGGGACTTTCCAAATGGGGAACTCCAGGCAGAGCAGCTGTCCCCAGACAGCAGCACACACAGGGTGCACACACAGAGAGCCTCAGCTTGTCCACCAGGACACCAGGCTGCTGGATCCCAAATGATGGTTTGAGCACTACCTCCTATATCCTTAGGCAGAGGTATCTCCAGCAGAAAGCCAAGCTCTGTGCCCAAGGTTAAACAGAATGGGCTGTAAAGTGCTGGGATGAGGCAAGGCAGAGCTGCTGGGTGAAGCCAGCAGTGAACAACCCCATCCTGCAGTACCAGTACTGGTCAGGATCCCCTGACTACCCAGAATGGTCACTGCTGTCACTGCTACACCAGCACTCTGATGAGAGTCCAGCCCTTGGGAGAGGCAGTTCCTGGAAGAGGACACTAAGAGAACCTGTCCTTGGAAAAATGGAATTTAATGGAATTTTGGCTAAAAAGTGCAAATCAAACTTAACCTGAGCCAATGACCAGCTTTTTCTAGCGGTCCTTTGAAGACTTCTGAATTCAAATGAACAAGCAAAGCAGCCAATGAACGTTCTGGACATAGTTTTGACTTTACCCACACTATTTTCTATCCCAGCATATTTCTAACTCGTATTATATTAAAGCTGTTTAGTGTTACGTTCATTATAGCGTCTTTCATTAGAATTTCTCTCTTGGGTATCAAGAGATAATCCACATGAATATTTTTTCCCATTATGGGCCACATTATTAAGTCCATTATTGTATTTTAATTGATGTTATTATAGCACATTAAGTACTTTGACATGGGTTAGAGATAGTTTGTTAATAACACTATTACTAAAACACTAAAAGCTGTGTTTCTATTCTGGTTGATGTTGAAGCTTTCAAAATTGTACTCATTCTGTCACGTAACTTAGGAACACAAATCTGGCATTATCCTACTGCCTTTTATAGTGCTTCTAACTTCCCTAATAATCTGCTGTTTTAACAATGCCCCTATATATCACTGAACCAGCGGTGACACAGAGCAATATATCACATCTGGTTACAGTCACTGGCCGTGTCAAAGAAAGTTTCATCCTATCTAAAAAGTCTGAATGACTTCAGCTTTGCTATTTACATGAATAATGGTGGAATAACTGTCAGGATATTTTTAGAATTTACTCTTGGCAGATTTTGGGGCTTACTTACAGTCTGTTGTGTTTTTTCCAGTATTTGTTTCAGATGCCTCTGTGTCTCTTACATCCTCAGCATAAGTGCAAACACTTTTATCATCACCATATCCTTTCCAGCAACACCCTGCATGATTTAACAGACTGAATTTGTCAGCTACACTATCTCTGTTTCTATTCATCATGGACAAATTTTCAGTTTTCTGTGTCAGGTTCTAGGTTTAACAGAATTAAATAGCAAAAAGCACAGGCATCTTCCTTAAAAAAAGAAAAACACCAAAAAACACCAACCAAAAAAAAACCTCCCACAAAACAAGCAACTAAGGAAGCTGGTTTACAGTGAAACACTGTAAATGGGGAGCTTCTGATTAACATGTGGGCTAAGCTTTCTTTCAGGATAAGACCTTACTTCAAAAAACTATGAAGGAACATCTAGTAAGAGTTTCCACTGGTATAAAGCAAAAAAAGGTAACTAATTAAGCTGGTATTCAATACTTATGCTTGGGTCTCAAGCAGAGATTGTATCTTTACTATTTGACACCATAAGACATTGCTGGGCATTGCACTTGTGCAGGTAGGCTTTTAAAACATGGCAGTGGCCTCTGGAACAATTTTGGCCCTGGCTGACTCGTACTCCCCATACTCCATATCCTCATGACACATCTTGCATGTGATCACCCTGTTTGGGAGGCTGAGAAAGTCCAGCAGTGTGGATGTAGATTCTTCTGCCAAAGAACCTTGGTTCTCAATACACTAAATTTACTCACAGAGATGTAGCCAGCTAGTCCTGTTGAAATGATGGTTGGTTTTGCCCATCACTCTTTTAATGTTTTCTGCAGAAGCTCAGAGACAGCCTATTTTCCAACCAGAATGTGGAAAGGCCATTCCCATCAGCTTCAGTGAGAGATGAATCCGGTCTCAGAGGCAGAAAGCTGTGGACAAATAAAGGAATGAAGAAAATTTTTTTTTTTTCTCTATGAGACTACCAATCCAAGTTCTATTCATGAAACTAACACAGATCACAAGAGCTTCTGAAAGTTTGGAGATGGCTTGGATTGGATGGAATTAGAGTACACCCCTCACCAAAAAGCTGCAAACCACAGTGATGCAGCTGGTTCCCACCTCTGGAGTCACAGTCAAGCCAAGTGCAGCCCTTACACCCAGGGACTGTTTTGTGACCACTGGTGGGGTAGGGTGGACTCTGGGACTGCCCTTGCCTTGGGAGAAAGCAAACCAGTGGTGAAGGTTCATTTCATCATATTTTCCTGGGGTTCTGCTGAAAGCTTAACCCTTTCCCAGGCAAGAGGGAAGTCTAATTCACACCATGCTGGGAGCTTTCCTTCACTTCTTAAGGCACATAGTGCATTGTCACAGCTCTTTGCCACATGGCAAGCTTGATGTGCAATGACCATAGTGCATGTAAGCCCTTAACTATGTGAAATAGATTCATTAAACTTGGCATTTGTAGACAAAGAACATCAACAACTACTTGGTTGCAAAACTGCACAATTTTATGAACTCTCTGTCACACTTTTTCCAGACATAGGTATTTAATCTAAATCTGTAAGGAAAACATTACTCTCCCATGCTTTTATCTTTTTCAGGTGGGTTTCTCCTGTTTTCCTATGTGAATTTTTTTCCTTTTTCTCAGATTATTTACTCCTCCCAGGGAAGACTGAAGGGTATGAGGGCAGCAGCCACTGTGACAGCCAGTGTTGTCTGGGTTGGTTTGATTGCTTGGTTGTTTTTTTAACAAAAATAAAACTGACTGAAAACAACTCTCAAAAATCTTTTCTTGGCAATATGGTGTACAGTAGTTTACAGTCTAAAACTGCATTGATGTGACCTGCAGGCATTTATGGCAAGCAAGAAGCAGTCTTTCCTTCTTTACCCAGGTTTCATATTTTTATGTGTAGAGGACAACTCCTTTTGACTTCTGGATAAACTCTGCATTTTGTATGCAGGTATTTTGCTAATCCAGCTGTTTTCACTTCCCTGCAGAGAATTTTTTTTTTTTTTTTTTTTGGATCATCATGATGACCTTCCCAACACCTTCAGAGCTCTTTTTTCCTCTACTGCAGCACTGGACTCCAAAAGCTTCTCAGTTTTAATTCTTGTTCTGCTAGAGGGGTCTTCTTTACTATCAGGAGGTCAATTAATACTCCAATGCTCCATTTCCCCACAAACATCAAGGGATATTGTGGTAATAATTGGAAGTTCTTGACAGAGCTCTCATTAGCAGCAGCTTCATTAAAATGTTATTTTAAAAAAAAGGACTCTGCAGCTGATATTAGCAGAAAGTATTTTATGCAGAGGAGACAACAATTCTGAAAGAAAAAAGTCCAAGTGTGCTAGGTGCAATTTCCACTCTCCTTTAGACATAAAAAGCTGTTCTCTCTGTCTCAGTGCTCTGCTGACTTCCAAAAACCTTTTTGTGCAGCCCCAGGACGCACCCGCTACATTGGTGTGACAAAGTCATTGGGTTATGCTTTTTTTTGTGGAAGATATTTACATATATAAAATCCCCAGTCCCTGCTGCAATATGCTGCAATATGCATCTCTCTCTGCTCCTTTCCTTTACCCACAGAGGGGAGGAACTATCACACCTCCCCTCCAGGAGCTGTGTTTGGCCGCTGTGCTGGGAGAGGCGTGTGTGGAACGCAGGGATCTCTGCTTCCCGAGCAGCAGCCCAACATCAACCTCTCAGTGGATCTAACACAGGACACAGGAGCTGGAGGGACAGATTGCTGATGTCCAACAGCCTGCACTGACTGCAAAACAGATTCAGCAGTTGCAGAAAGCTGAAAGGAACTGAGGAAGTGAGGAAAGAATTGAAATCAGAGGAACTCTGCTTTTTCTAGTCTTTTCTATCTGCTTGAGTGGTGCTATGTATAACAATAGTACATAGCAAGTCCCTGAGCAGAAATTAAAATGGCTGATGGAATCCTTGTCACGTATATGAAGATCTCTAATACCCAAATTAATAGCTGGGAAGCATATCTTGGTAGACAGATACTTAAAAGCTGTCTCTCCCCAAAGAGGCATCCTGCCTCCTCTATGAGCTAATCCATTCCTGCTAATGGATTTGGCAAATGAGCCTTTGTTTGCACCCCAAAAGGGCACTTTCATGGTCCTTCCAAAGACCCTGAAACTTGGTGCAGCTTGCATATACTCACTTCCATTCCAAATTTTTGGGACTAAAATCCCCACATCAGACACACGGTGTGAAAAGAGGCTGGCTTAAGGCAACATGGGCCAAGGAAAATGTTAAAAACAAACTGCTGCTTGTATTGCTGTTGTTTGTGTGTTTCCTAAGGGTCACACCGTGGTTTTTTTTTTTTTTTCACTTCTTAATAATGCTCCTGACTGTGGAATCAGGAGCATTCATACATCTGGTGCATTCATACATCTAATGTGATTTGGGGGGTTCCATTTCAGCATACCTGAAGATGCAATGCAAGATTTTCTCACTTTCACCATTCAAGGACTGCAATATTGGTGTATGACCTCATCAGCTTCAGGTTCATCATCCTCTTGAGAAAAGCAAAGGGCAATTCTATCAAGAAACAAGAGGGTCACTGTGTGGAGCACCATGGGGCTGACTGCACCCTGAGCAGTACAGTGAAAGCTTTTAGGAGATGGCTGGGAGCTGGACAAGAGAAGGCTCCAGAGAGACCTCACAGCAGCCTTCCCATACTTGAAAGGGCTTATAAAAAAGATGGAGAGTGACTTTTTATGTGGGTATAGTGATAGGATGAGGGGGAATGTTTTAAACTACAGGAGGAGAGACTTATTTTAGATGTTAGGAAGAAATTCTTTACTCATAAGGTAAAGACTGGAACTTTTAAAATTGCCCAGAAAAGTCATGGATGCCCATCCCTGGAAGTGCTGAAGGCCAGGCTGGATGGGGCTCTGAGCAACTGGGTCAGTGGAAGGTGCCCTTGACCATGGCAGGCAGTTTGGAACTGGGTGATCTTTCAGGTCCCTTCCAACTCAAACCATCTGATGACTCTCTTTGATTTCCTTTTCTCTCCCCTACCCACTTATTTATTATTCTCCCTCTTTCTGTGTTAGTGGGTCAGACAGCCCTTCCAGCAGTGTCAAGCTGGCTCAAAGTGTGATTGAGTGAAGGAGGACAAGGAGCTGCAGTTCACCAAAGGCAGCCCCGCAACTGCCCCCTTTTCATACCCAGTACAGAAATCTTTTAATTGAAAAAGGGGACCTGAATGGATCTGGTAACCTGCACAAAGCCTCCTTTTAGAAGTTGGTGAGTGCTGACTCAAGACCCCCAGATATTTTCTCCTTCCCTGGGTTTTGACTGCAGCAGCTCCATGCTTCTCAGGAGCTGTTTGGGTTTTACCACCTCAGACTTTTAGGTACAATGCCCTTACTGGAGTCAGTGTAGCAGCCAAGTAACAAAGGGCACAAATATTATTTGCAATCAGTTACTAGATTTTGCCTCTGCTAGCCAGTGAACAGGGGTATTGTTTTGAGCATTTTAAAGTGCCAACCATACCCCTTGCTGAGCAGCTTCTTCTTCTTCAGCCCTGGACATGCATTGGGCATCTAGAGAAAATCTCTGTTCTTTCTGCACAGCAGGAGAATATATTGGACTGTGAGGTGGTAGAATTTGATGAATGAAAGAAGAAAGTGCCTTAGATATTATATTTTAATGTGTTTAAAAGTAGTTTTAACCTGACAGTGTACACAGAAGCAACAGGAACCAACTCTAACATTTCTGATTTCTGTGCTGGTCAGTTTTTGTGTGCATCAGCAGACAAGCTTCTCAGGCATCTGATCATCTGATCAGGATGGGTCTTTATTAACCCTCCTGTTTATAAAGGGATTCTTCTTTCTTGACTTTCTGCTCTCTTCCCATGCAGAAATTCAATTAGAAGGTAAAATGACCAGAATGTCCTATTACTGTAACTGAATATGGACTTTCTTCAGACCAATTCCATCAAAACTTTCTTAAAATCCTCTTGTTCAGAGGAACCAATTTCTGAGGTCATGTTTCCCTGACTTGTTTTGCTGTCCTGACCCAGCTAAAGGGAGAATAAAATTAATTCCAGTGTATTTATGGCACCGGTAACAAATTCCACAGAACAACAACTAAAAAATTCTGATAAATATACATGCCATTCTAGCTTCTTGCTATATTCAAATCTGTAATGACAGCTGAAAGATATTCTCTGACTGCAACTGTGCTGAGCCTCTTGGCAGCTGGGGGTGGGAAGCACCAACAAGAATCAGCACCCGAGCACAAGCACCAGGACAGACTCAGCTCCATCTCGTGCCACCCCAACAGAGCAAAGACAGAAGCTCTAATCAGCTGGATTGGTATCAGATAGTCTAGGCAGTCTTTTGAGAGATGCCAGAGGCTGATGGTGAGATCAGACATCACCAATATCTGCATAGATGCCTGCAGTTTCTGACAATGAAGGCTCTGAAGGCATTGCTTTGGGACATCAGGATGAATGAATCTTGTGGTTAAGCAGGAAAATATAACAAGATGTTTAAGAGCCTCTTTTCCTGCAGATATGCAGCAGCCTGCTTCAGAGTAATCACTTCTCAAAATCAACTGGTGATAGGAATTATTACATTTAGCTTTTTCTTTGTTTAAACCTCATCCTGGGAAAGAGTAAGAGGATTTGGATAAAAACCTAAGCCTAATTAATCTCTTAGGTTTTATGTTTCCTTAATTTGACTTTATTTTTAGTGTATTTTACAAATGAGATTCTTTCATCTAGAAAGCTGAGCTTACATTATTTTGCTATCCCAGTTTGCATGAATTGCCAAGGCTGGATGAGAAAGTCCACAGGTCTGTAATGTCATTCAGTTGGAGCAGGTTTTACAGTACTTACCCTGAAGCACATACTACTCATGGCATTTTACTACTCTGAAGTATCACTCTTGGAATTGCCCAAAAGAGAGCACTTTTGACTTTAGAAAGGGGCTCTATAACTATTCTCTCTGCCTTGGCTGTTTGCTGATTGGGTTGTTCTCTTTCACATATGGTGAAGACAATGTTCAGCAGTTGAAGTAACTCACTATACACCACGTTTGGATGTAATATCCACTAAATCCTGAGGTGAACAAATTCCCAGGTAAGGAATAGAACATTTCTTAAACCCCTACATACACAGGGGTACTGATACTTTTCCAAAGATCTAAAACCAAGCCAGGATGTAACAGGAGGGCACCAAAATCATGGCAAAATGATTAAAATACAGCAGCAAGAGCATGTGGCCCTGCCAGCATCTGTGTGCTTGTGACTGGTAATGCCAATGGACATGTGGCTGCCTCACCTCCAGCAGGTTCATTAGTACATGAACATTCACATGTCTCATAAAATTTTATCCTATTTAGTACAAATTGTCCTTCTGTTCCCTGGTACTCTTGTGTGCACGGAGGCATCACCACAGATGATGGCAAGAGGCAGGTCCAGAGCCTGGGCCAGCCATTTCCCTGCTGCTGGTGAGCAATGGGCAGGAACAATTGTAATATACTGAAGGAATAACAACAGGTACATGAACCATGAAGCTTTCTTGTAGCAAGAAGCCACTTGTTCTTCAGTTCATTTTCTAGTTGCTTACAGCAAACACAGCATCACATGCATTGATTTCTCCTCTGCTGCTATTTGCAGCAATGGAAGCCTTCAGGTGCTCTGCACCACCTTGCCCTCATCTTGATTAAGGGTTTGCTCTCTCCACAGAGGGCCCAGCACCAGCTCATTCAACACAAGTTGTCTCAGACTTTAATTAATTTAATTGAATATATTTTATTTTATTTCACTCCCTCTTGTGATTCTTCAATCAAAACACAGCTTTCCTGCTTTCTGAGGTGGTGCATACCTTCAAAACTAGTATTTAGGAAAAAAACCACAACACTTTCAAATGGTTGCAGTGTGTTTTGCCGAAAATCACTGAGACATGTGTCAGTCCTTCTAAACTGGCCTGCTGCTGCACCAGTTCTGCAGACATTACCTATCTGTGCATACACTGTCACAGGAACACCAGCCATCAGCTGACACTGCTTTCAGTAAGGAGTTTGAAAAGCTGCTGGTTTTTCTGTCTGCTTCAAAGAGAACTCAGATGAGCAGAAGCCAAGCAGTAAATCTCAAAAAGGGCTTTGTCTAAAGTATCAGAGTAACCCTCATGCTAACAATGAATACCTGATGGAGGCAGTTAATTCCCAGATGAGTCCAAATCAATAAGTCAAGGATGAGACTTGGGAGCATCAACAGTCTCCTTCCCCCAGTGGCTGCAGCAAAGGAGGGGGCAGGAGGAGGGTTCTGAGAAGGGCTGATTTGGAAAATGCTTCCTAAATTTCATCCTTATCTATGCCTCTTGCTGCAGCAGGAACACTCAGGGCACCAACCAGCTGAAACAGAAAGCACAGAGAAAACAGAATCTTTCCCAGAGCAATAGGTCTGCATCCTCCCTCAGCAGCCTGTGGCCATAGAAACTGTGGGAAGTGTGACAATGTTTTTTTTCAGAAATGTTTTTCCAGAAATGTTTTTCTACAGAGCCAGCACTGAAAAAACCCATGTATGACACTCAGCTTTCCACAAAACCTCCACTGATTTCCATGGCCCAGATTCCACAAACTGCCTGTGTATGCCCTTAATTTTGGCTATTCTGTACCCTGTAAAACAAACAGGGAGAGAATATTTCTGCCCCACAAAAAATCAGGCATTTCCTAACCTTGCTCTGCAGATGGCTCTGTTTGTGGGCAGTTTGAGTCTGAACACAAGGAAAGCACAGAGCATTTTCAGCTGGAGCCAGCAGCTGAACAACACAGGGATAGATGATGGGGTGCTGAATAATGTATGCTGAAAGAAGAATAGAAGTGAACTATTGGATGCCCAGTGCTTATTTAAATTCAAAAAATCTTATTAAAAAGCATGCAAAGAATGTGGAAAAGATATAGAGAAAATATGAGTCCACATTTTTATGCCCACATAAATGGCAACACTTCTTAAGCTATTTATACTGATGTTTAAGACTAAAACTCCTTGACATTACTTCAAACAAGCAGGCAGGCTAATCAAACTGACAACAGGAGCTATAGCAGCAGTTTGCTAGGAAAAACCACACTCATTATAGGTCTTTGTTCAAACACAGTCCAGTTATATGAACTTAATACAGGGAGAAAACCTTTAGAAAGAAACCATTTTAATCTGAAAAGCCACTGTGTCACGAGTCCCACTTCTAAATGACTGTAAGTGCCCTTCTCTCAAGATTCATAATTTTCAAGGATTTTTAGTACTATTAGATTTGTTCTTCATCCAGACAAGTGATCCCCTTCATAAGAGGGTACAAGCAGAAATCAGGCAAAGATCTTGCTGGTTTAAAAGGACACAGTTTTGATAAGGTTCAGTACAATTTCAATTGACTCTGCTTTTCTGAAGAGGGTCCTGTATGTGAGCACTGTGAGCAGAAGGAGAGGCTCAGCACCAGGCATTTTATTGTTGCCATTCACACACACTGATCTGAGCATTGCTTTGCTGGTTCCCCTTCTGCAGCTATGTGAGGACACACTAATTGGGGGAGGTATAATATCAAAATATGTGAGCTGCACATCAAATCTGGATGCTTAAAGCACCAAAATAATGGTCTCCTTTTCAAGCAGAGACACCAAAGTCCTGCTGAACCACTGCAGGATTGGAGGAGATAAGAGCATGGCAGAGCTTCCATCTTTTTCCACACAGCAGCTCTTCAGTTGGGCTACTCAGATACTTTGAGATTAAGAAAAAACTTGTGGAAGGAGAACTGAGGGAAGGGCTGCAGTCACTTAGATTTAACCTGACTTTTGGTATGCAACACTAGAATGTTAAGATAATAGACTTTGCATTTTTTTTTCCTAAAATTCAGGGAAGTTGCCCTGGTTTCACTTTTTTTTCCTCTTCAGACAGACTCTCCACTGTAAATTGACTTGACTCTGTGAATTGAAAGGCTGGAATTTCTTTCCCGAAGTGAGTGCATGTCTCACCGGCTGCAAAACCACGGCAGCCCCCCGAGGGCACGGCAGCACTGACAGCAGTGCAAGGAGGAGCAGCCCTGAACTCACAGGTGACTCTGCTGCGACACACACAGCTGTCCAAGCACCTGAACTGCTGACATTGATGGGGAAACCTGTGACTAAAAATGCTTGGCAATTCCAAATTTTGTGAATTTAGGCCCTGTTTAATCAACTTGTCCTTAAATCAAGTTTCAGATGGGAAAAACATGCCAAACATGGTTACTTTTGTCATTTAACACATTGTGACTTAAGAACATTGAAAAATCCCCAAGGCACATGTCAGGCCAATTAGGTGCTTTCAATACTTGAATACGTCTGAATAATAAATTCAGTTACTACCTCTGTGTGGGTTTTGGAAATAGGATGACATGAGGCCACACTGATGTTTCTTTTATCTGAGGAAATACACTCAATGTGAGAAAAAAAATAGCTAATTCCAGCTATACCCATTTCTTTCACAGGCTTTGAAGGAACTGGAAGTGTCTTTGAGAGATTAACTGGTTTGTGATAAACTCTTGTCCAAAACTCTAAGGTAGAAAAGACAGACACGTTGTGAATTATAACATGTCCACTTTTTAAATTTGATTTAACCTATGTCCCTTTATTTTCTTAGTTTCTGCTTTTTTTTTTTTTTTCTTTTGCTTTTACTGAAAAACCATAGGGAAATCAAAAGACCAGTCTTTAATGAAACTTGTGATGATGATTTGTAATTTATATTATATAAATATATTAATGTTTGTTGAAATTGCTTTCTCTGCAGATAAATGAGTCCCAACAACTGTATTCTTGGCTCAGAAGAGAACACAAACTCTTTACACATGTATACACAGTGAAAAGATGAAAATTTTCCTACTTTGTTTCCCAATATTTAGCAATTCGGAAGGCATGAATAAAAAACTTTGGGCTAAGTAAATAAAAAACATGGACTAAGTAAACAAAGCTTAGGGGAAATCTTGACTCCCTTACAGTTGAGTTATAATCCCTCCTGACTGACCTGATCACTCTTTGTCATAACTTTATATTTAATTATGTGCCAAATAATTACTTTGCACTAAGCATTGCATAAACTTCTTATTAATCAAATTAGGGCATTAGAAGCAATTCCTGTTGAATCCCTGTTTATCAAAGTTACCATAAATAAAAAGCAGGACACTGAAAAGCACTGGCTGAAGCTAAGGAAGCCTGGAGGCAGTGCTGCTCTGCAGCTGCCCGTGCAGCCTGCTGGTTTATGCCAGCTCTGAGGTGTCCCCTGGTGGTTATAACAATAGCAGGACCAGCCACTAAGTGGCCAAATCTTTCCTGAGAGATCAGATCAAATGCCCCAAAATGCAGAAAATGGATCAGTTTAGATGTAGGTAAAACATAAGAGATTTTAATTAAACAACAACAACAACAACAAAAGTGAAAAGGCTTTTATATGATGATTTTGTTTTTTCTTTCTTTGTTGCATGGGGAGTTGCACACCCCTGTGGGTTTTTTGTGACATCTAGCACATCCCTTCCTGTAAACTCTTCTTTTTCTGAGCCACATTAAGCCTGCTTTGGTTCTATTTTGCTTCAGTATAGGAAGTACTGGCAAATACTATGTGCCCTGCAATGTTTAGGTGTTTGCACTGTAATACAAACCCCATTCACATTACTCAATGAGCAGCCCCTGGAATAGTTTGCAAAGGTCATGGTGCTCCCTTCTGAATCTGCATTCCCCAAAATATTTCCTTGCAGAAGCTAAACTTGATGATCTTGCCTTTTGGCCCTTCCTGTGCAAAGCTGTGCTTATTCAAACACACACTTTTTACTGCTCTATTGATGCTCAAAACAGTAAGAACAAACATAATATAACCTGTAGGTTATATTATGCAGCAGAGGAATTTCAGGTCAGAGATGTGAAGCCCAGTCTCACTTATTACAGAGAAAATCTCTGTAGGATAAACATTTTCTGAGTTAAAAGCAGAGATGGAATATGAACAGAAAGACAAAATAAATCAGCATCTTAGGAATACTTGACAAGGTGACCCTTGTTTGTTTATTTTGTTGATACTTGGTTCCCCACCTCTAACTGCAAATATGTATCTGAGGCTTGAGGGAATAGTAGGGTATAAAGTTTTGATTTGAGCTCACATGGTATGGCATGCCAAGAGAAATACAGCACTCAGGTCATCCATCTCAAATTAGTGCCAATAAAACTTTTATGCACTTTCTCTGAGGCCTATATGGTGCTCTCATGTCAGTGCTAGTGGAGAACCACGTAGCATCAAGTGCCTACATCACACTGCCACGATTCTGTCCCTGTTTCAGATGTTTTGGGTACTACTGCCCTAAAAGCCACAAAAAGGATGCACCAAATCAAAATGCATGGAGCTATGAGTGTTTTGAAGTGATTATTGAAGCAATTTTCCCCACTCTTTTGAAAAATCAAATATTTTTATTTCTCCCAGGCCACATTGTCCTAATCACACAAAACACCAGAGAGGGTCTCCAATAAAGGAAATTCCTGTGGTGGAAAGCAAAATATGCAGTGGTGCTTTACTGCATTGTTGTGAGTGGCACTGGGACAGGCTGACATTGAGGTGCAGCCTTACCTCAGCCCACCTGCAAAGCCACAGCAGCAGCTCTGCCCTGCTGCTGTTCAGAGATGCCTGGGGAGGCCACAGGCAGCAGGGTCCCTCTGACTCTGAATGTTCAGGGATAATCCAAACAACCTTTACTAGTCTTAAAGGGGTGGAAACAGGAGGTTTTAGGCATGAGAATATACTGACTTTAACAGCTACACAGACATTTTTAAAATTAGAAATAAAAGTTATATATTACATAGAGAAACTGAAAATATGTCCAGCAGTTGTACTTGAAACTTTGTGCATTTTTAAACTTTTTTTTAATAGTGACAGACTGAATATTGCTTTTTTAAATGTGGAGAAAGAAAGGGATATGAGAGAAAGAGAAAAAAAACTGTAAAATTAGTAATGAAAAGAGGCTGTTTCAATGTGCTGAGTCCTTGAAAATTAGAGTTAATCCCAGAGAAAAGGAGTCACAGGTAAAGGGCAGGTCCATAAATCATTAGCACATTAATCTGTGCAATAACTTCATATTTACTGTAGCTGTCTGAGGAAGCTTAATTTATTCTCCTCCTGCTCACAGAATAACAACAGTTTTGGCCAGAGGTCTTTCTAATCAGTTATCTGCATTTGGTTTAACTTATATATCCAGGAATATGCTCCCTGATACAAATGGCCAGCCCCATTTCTCCTCCATTTTTAATACAGTTTTTCAAAGGAAATTTGTCTCAGTGAAAAGATCACCCAGCAGGGATCCAAAATGACAAATATATTGAGTTTTCAGGCTTACCACCCTCCTTTGGTCTTTCTCATTTCATTCTCCCCCAGCTGTTTTCCCCAGTGGTGTAATGAATAAGCCAATTGATTTTGGTTTCAGTACAAGTTCCTTGAAACTGCTGGTTTTAGGTATGAATTGGTCACTGAAACCCAAGGTCATCATTGTGCCTTCTTTCTAGCTAATGTTGCCAGACTTAAATGACTTTTTCAGATGCATTTAGTAAGCTTTAGCATTTGCACCAAAAATTTCAAGACTCAAGGCTTGCTTTGATTTGTTCTTATTGTTGATTTTAAGCTGAAGTCACTGTGATCCAGCTGTTTTGGGGAATCAAGGGAAAGTGTTGGTTGTAAAAAAACAAAGGTGGTATGACAGAGAGGGTCATGCTGGTGTCAGCAGTGTGTCCTGCTCCCTGACGGGAAAATCCACCCACAATGTTGTAAGTGGTGAGCATTAAAAAAGCAGAGTTTGTGTATAGTTGATAAAGACTCATTAGAGTGTTCACAGTGAATTTTCCAAACATTACTTAAACATTTCTGAACACTCCATGGCAGCAACTAATTATACTTTTGAGAAGGGGAACAAATGAAGAAGGAAAGATAGAAAAACAGAGGTAGAGAAGAAAGATCTGGGCCACCACCAGGGTTCCAATGCTGTCTCTGGTCCAGTTCCTCTGCATGGTGAGTACACACGCAGCCCCCTCAGTTGTGCTATTTGTAGCATCTGCACATTTTGTTATTCTTGAACCTGGAAGGGGGTTGGGAGCTGTTGTGGCTTAAATTCCCCTCCTCCCTGTCAGAGATGCAAACACAATGCTGTCTCAAACTTGTTTTTAGAGATAGGTACCAAGATAAGGAACTTGGTCCGCAAAAAATACTGTCCTGCCTTCACAAGACCCTCTTCCTAATCCCACTTTGTCTCATTAGTATGGTAACATTCCATTTCTCTTCCATGAAATGTTTTGAGACATTAATTCCTTCAAGTTTACATTACCTCTTTCATGTTTTCAGTCTCTCACAAATAGCACATCCATGATAACCCAGTATGCTCAATTTCACTTGCCATCACACAGCTGAGAACTCCTGAGCCTCAGTCTGCTATCAGATTTTCTTTTATAGAAGACAAACTATTTTTCACAAGGAGTCAGAAACATCAGATAAACCTGAAAGGAAAATAAAACACAGAAGAGAGTTGGGGAACATACAGACTGCGTAAATGCTTTACATCTTGCCTTGTATTCCAGTTTAATTCATTGGAAACCATGCTACAGCCTCAAGGTGTCAGGGAAAAAGGAACAAACTCTGCAACTACATGTATGATTCCTCATAAAAGGGAGAATTCTTGCTCCAGAAGCTGATCCAGCATGCTGATGTTGTAGGATAAGGCAGTAGGATAAGGCAGGCAGACAGCACTGGCAGCTTACAAAGCTTTTCAGAGCTTGGCACTCTACTTTCTGTGAAAAGATTGCTTAAATTGGGGGTGAGCACACATGAAGCTCTCCAGAGGTGCACAGCACAAAAAGCATTGGCAGCACCTTTTCAAAGAAAAACACAGGCAGCACAATAGGACTGGGGAATCCTCTTATCTGGATCAGGAAATCCAGACTGTACTCTCACTGCTCTCTGCCCTCAGTGGCTCCTCACCTGTGAAGCTGAGGCAGTATTGCCTTTTGGCAATGTGCTTTCCACGTGAAACTGCTGTGAAAGGGCAAGTGGTTATTATTTATTGCTACTCACAGTTGATATGCCTAAACTGGGGAACCTGAGACATGAACACATGGATGCATGGCCAAGGAGAAATCTAAACTGCACCCTGTTTGGACCTCCACTCATGATATGGGGCTTGGGAGACGTGGCCAAACACACCCATCCTACAGTTTCAGAGGAGTTTGTGTAGCAGCTGGCCTCAGCCTTAATCCCTGATAATTAAGTGAGATAATTTTCAGAACTGAATTTCTATAAATGAGGGGAACTTCTCCAGGAGTACTGGTCCACCTCCAAATGCTCAGAATTGGATACGTGGTAGAACTGCAAGCTGTGTTTACTTTCCACTGCTAATGTACACAAATCAGAAGCTCAGAGTAAAAATGCTTTACCATGTCATGCTTTTTCCTTAATCTTGTTCTGAAAGAACAGATATGTGAATGATTTTACACATCTCTATTGAAAGTGTCTGAAAAATGTCATTGCATGCCACCATTCCTGTCAGAAGCACTCAGGAAGCAGAGGGTGGATGATTTATGTGATGCTGTACTCTACTGACACAGATTGCAAAGCACAAACATCAGTTTAACAAAGGACATTAAAACTATCTTCTAATACAGTTTTCAAGTGAGACCATGCATAAGACAGTCAAATAGGAAAAAAAAAGAATTGAAAAAAGGTAAAATGAAGACGGGTAACAGGCAAAATTATTTTTTTACTTAATGTCTTTTCATTAATAATTCAAGACCCATGTGCTTCTTAAAACACAGTGTAAAACATATAAAAGCAGCTGAAGCAGCCATCCAAACTCTGTTTTCATGTCTGCAGCACACATCTACTGCAGGCTTACAGCCACTCCCACTGAGAGGGGGATTTGGTTAGTGAGACTATCCACTGACTCTAATGCTTTTCAGTTCATGACACCTTTCACTAAAATGAACTTTCTGAAGACAGAGTGAGGATAATCTTTTCCAAGATCTGACATTTACCTTTCTCCTCTTCCAATACACTGAAGTAATCTCTCAGTGGAGATCACAACAAAACACGACTGGATGACCCAGCACTTTCTGCTGCCTTCCTATTTTCTAATTTGTTTTTGCACACATCTGAACTCGAAAAGGTCAGCTCATGATCACTGCACACTCCTTTTTCCTCTTCAGAGCTAGGCAGGTTTTGAGCTGAGCACAGGCTGACAATGGGCAAAGGTGGGCTGCACTGCAGCTGTGGCAGTCAGGACTGCTGCATGGGGCATCTGGGCACTTGTCCCCTCCGGTGCCACCAGAGCCCCCAGTGACAGCTCATGCAGTCAGCTGGGGCTCTGGATGGAACTCAGGCAGAACTCACAGAGAACCAGCTTTTGTAACGTTTGGAAGAAGGGACAGCCACTTGGGAAGACTACACAGCCTCAGTGGCTTTGGGCAGAGAGGAAATCAGAAGGGCCAATGGAAGTCAGTTCAGCCAGTGCCCTAAAAAGACAATAAAAACCATTTCCATAACTGCATTAGCAACAAAAGGAGGGCTCAGCAGAACCTTCAGCCTTTACTAGAGGGGTGAAAAGTGATAGTGACATAGGAGGAGGAGGAGGAGGAAAGTGGTGAGGTACTTAATGTAAGGCCTTCTACAGTACCCTCATCTCCTCCCAGGACAAGATGACCCACTCAGCAGATGAGAGAAAGGCTGAGAGTCTCAATTCCCTGGAGTTTAGTTAAGTCTTCAACACCATTTCTGACAGCAACCTCCTGGAGAAACTTGACTGCTCATGGTGTGCTCTTTGCTGGTTAAAAACTGGCTGTGGGGCTGGGCTGGATGTGACTCTGGGAACACAGTCACATCCAGCTGCCAGGCACCAGAGCTCTGAACCCAGGCTCAGCACTGCAGCTGTTCTATGAGGTGTGACTGAGGGAATGTGAGGGGTTTGATGTGGAGAAGAACAAGCTCAGGGGGATCCCACTGCTCTTACATCTTGCTGAGGAGAGGAGGTGGAGAGGGGGTGCTGATCTCTTTTCCCTGGGACCTGTTCCTCTCTGCTGCTCCATCCTCATCATTCTTGTCCCCTGCTCTGACATGGGGCCCTTCCAAGGGCTGTAGTGCTTCAGGATAAACCTGCTGTGACAGGGGCACTGCAGGGGCTACACGTTCTCCAGGAAATGTCCTTGTGCTCCAGCATGGGAGCTGTGAAAGATGCACAAATTCCTGTTCTGGTGCTAGAAGCACCTCATCTTCCTCCTCCTCCTCCTGCTCCTCCTCCTCATCCATCTCTCAGGCTGCTGTTGGCAGGGCTGCTCCTCACACTTCTTTCCTCCCTCCTCCCACCCCTGTGCTGCATCTTCCCTCTTGTCACAGGCCTCCCCTGCAGCTCCACTGCTGCCAGCCTGAACACCTGGGCCAAGGACTCAGCTCTGCCTGTGCCAGGAGTGACTTCTCAGCAGTCACAGTGACCTGGGAGATGCAGGCAATGCTCCCACTGTGGGAGTGCAGGGGGAAAAGCAGGAGCTCTGTGTGCACAGGGCTGTCCCCAGCACCCATCAAACTTGTGTCCAGAGGTGGCTGAGGCTCCAGCTGTGACTCAAGGTCTGTTGGTCAGAGATAGGTGACACAATGGCTTCTGCAGGCCTTTGTGTGTTCCAGTTTGTAGGACAACCCTCCTAAAAGGAACAGCCTGAAGGGAAACAGGAGATCCCCAAGTTGGAACTGCTGATTTCAGCAGCCCCTGCTGGAGCATATCCAGAGGGGGGCAACAAGGCTAGTGAAGGGTCTAGAACTCAAGTCCTGTGAGGAGTGGCTGAGGGAGCTGGGGGTGTTCAGCCTGGAGAAAAGGAGGCTCAGGAGAGGCTCAATCTTGACAACTCCCTGAAAAGAGGGAGTAGCCAGGTGGGGGTCAGTCTCTTCCCCCGGGCAACCAGTGACAGGACAAGAGGACACATTCCTAAGGTGCACCAGGAGAGGTTTAAGCAGGACATTAGGAAAAATTCTTTGCAGAAAGAGTCATTGGGCACTGGAGAGGGCTGCTCAGGGAGGTGGCAGAGTCACCACCCCTGGAGGTGTTTAAGAAAAGTCTGGATGTGGCACTTAGTGCCATGGTCTAGTCCAGAAGGTGGTGTTAGGTTAGACAATCTTTGATTTCTACTCTGTCAATAAGGAGTTAGTTCTCTGCTGAGTCTCAAGGACCAATAACAAATGGACAAATTAGAACAAAATGTGGCTGGAGGGGGGGATGTGCAGAGATAGGGCAGTGTTTTTCTCTGAGGCCACAAAAGGAAGGAAAGCAGATGAATTATTACTGTTCTTGAGGCAGGTGCAGAAACAGTTACAGGAAGAAAAGGATAAAAAAACAAAAATTGGAAGAAAAGGTAGAGATGATGCTGAAGCAGGCTGGTAATCTCCCAGCACTGTCCAGATTAAAAAAACTAATTACATCTCCTGAAGAAAATGGAAATACAGGGAGTGATGCCTGGTAAGGAACTAGAGGAAAATGATCCTTTATTTCTTTCAAATCCCTCCTGCCACATGCAGGAAGCCAGATCCACTACAAAACCTTGGGGTGTATGGGGACACCACACCCAGAAAATTACACAATTCGACCCAATTCAGGTGGCTGATTTGCAAGAGTCCTAAATCAGGTAGGACTGAAATCCAGCAAATGGAATCCTAACATCATAATGGCCGATACATTCAGATTCCAGTTAGTTCCTGTCAACAATAAAATTTCTAACAGATACAGGAGAACACTCCATATTAAAGCAGCAGGATGCTGAGTAGTTGGATATATGACCCAGATGGCAAAGAGTTAAAATCACCGGACAAAATGGAGCAAGTGTTACCTGCTGAACTGCAAACTTAGGGCTCCTGGGTGAGAGCAGATGTCAGCCACCCACTTTGCAATTTAGGATGACAGTGAAAACACTCTGGGTTTCACTGTTCTGAGCTATGGAACCTGGCATATGCTGGACAGCAGTGTGTGGTCTTGACATGAAAAATCCAGGGGCTGCAGTGCACTTGCTCCATGGGGTGCCTGTATTCCCTGGTTCAAGGATTGCTGATGTATCACAGGGCTGGATTTTGTTGTGGTGCAAGACAGAATTCCTAACCTGATTTGCCCCACTGACAGTTGCAGTATCAGCACTACAAACCTAACAGCCACAATGAAAGCAGCGAGTGCTGGAACATTGATGGGGTGGTACCTGACTGCAATACAAACTGTAAAAAATGTGTTGTCTCAGAATTCCAGGTTAAACCTGAGGTGACAGACAGAAGCAGTCACTAGAGGGAGACAGTGCAATTTCATAGAAC
Source organism: Cisticola juncidis (assembly GCA_013400215.1). Classification (NCBI taxonomy): domain Eukaryota; kingdom Metazoa; phylum Chordata; class Aves; order Passeriformes; family Cisticolidae; genus Cisticola; species Cisticola juncidis. Next base: position 1,826,300 of record VXBR01000871.1, read on the forward strand.
AACAACTCCAGAAAATTTTTCAGCTGGAAAATTAATAAAAAGCCAGAAAATCTGTACCTGTGGGTCTCATGGGTTAATTCACTGGCATTACCTTGTCTAGTGAACTCAGAACTACAGGATCAACAGCAGGATTTGCTCATGTTGGAATCAGATATTACAGAAAAAACAAAAATAATTAGCCTGTCCATTTTTCTGTCATAAGCAGTATTCACTTTTAAAATGCTTTTTCTGAGAGGCTAAGAGAAAAGATTGTCATAGTCTTTGTACCTGTGTATCTACTGCATGACTTAAAACTCCTCCACCCCAAGCAATAGTTCATTTTATTTTGCATTTTTAGCCTCTGAATGAACTCTGAATGAACTGTTCATTTAACCATGAAGAAATTAAAGGCCCTGGTATACCTTTTCTTAAGCCCTACTGACTTCCTATCTATGAAATACTTAGTGGTGTACAAATTTATTTGAAAGTGACAGACAAGCTTCTTCAGGAACAAAACTTTGTGATCTATGAGGAATTAAGAAAACATGATGAGGCAGTGATAGAAATACATTTGTTATGTATTGGATTTAAAATACATTCAATTTTGAGGTTGAAGCAGGAAAGTTTACAAATTCCCAAATTGCAGTCATTCCTCTTGATTCTCAATTCTTCCCTGCAGTTCTCTGTTTCATCCCTTTCCTTACTCCTCTTTGCCTGGTGTTGCCTGTGTCAGCATCATTGATGACCTAAGGTTTAGCCTTGTGCATATGTCCAGACTGATCAGATGAGTCCAATGAAAGATGCCAAGAGAGGGGCAACACAAATGATGACCATTTCACAAAGAGCTTCATTAAGACTAAGACCTGGATAAAACAAATTGCTTGCTGGATTTTTTGCCAAGAGTTCCTGGGTCAGTGAAGACAACAGGTTTAACAGTAATGAGGAAATGCTGACAAAACACTGAGTGAGGATTGGCAGTAAAACACTAGTCCCTGATAGGGACTGTAAAAGGATTGAAGATACATTTGCCTCCAGGACCTCCTCACACTTCTCAGAGGTTTTTCCAATACAGAAAATTCCTATTAGTTTAGCTGTGCTGACTTAACAATACCCTTCCATGAGAGAATTGTTTATTCTAATCTATTCACCATTATTCATTTACAGCAGTGTTTACACCGGGGGCTACCTAGCATGGCTATTTCAGCTTTCATAAAAATAATAACTAATATGACACAAACTTGAATTTAGATGTACTAAGAAGTGAGCAAAATCAGCACTGGATGCAAAAGGTGCTAGCCCAATATAAGACATTTGTAAGATGCTTTACCAATATCTATGATGAGTGACATTTATGAGGCAAATGCTGCTGCCCAAGGCCTGCTTTCTATTTGTCTTTCAGACCCTTTTGAGAAAAAAGCTAAAGCATAATCAGCTTTAAACTATTTTGTGTTCTGAGTCTTCAGGGGAAATAATAATTCTACATGCTTCTCCTACTGCCACTCACGACAGCACTGGAAACATCATCCTAACTAGTTCTGCTTGCAGCCTCCAAGGGCTGCCCTCGAGTGTGACAAAGAATGTTTGTAGTTCTCTTTTACTGAAATCACACATTTACTTTTATTGTTAAAACTTTAAGGAAAAAAGCCCTTATCCTCGCTTCAATCCTTTCATCTCCTTAAATCTTATCCAAATGACAAAGGTAATTACATAAATTACAGACAGTGAAAAGTGGTGTATTCATTTACTCAGGGCTGAAACTGAAGAGAATGAATATTCAAATCAATGCAAGCTGTACCACTGTGTGAGGAAAGAACACATTAAAAACACATCAGCAAACTGAATTAACTGTTTATTGGCAGCATCTTTGAACTGCATCTGGCTTTTATGAGAAATAATATCACTTGCCATCTAGTTCTCACTGATGTCAGCAATCAGATGGAAGAGTGAACTGGCAGCTCCTGCCTTTCAGCAGAGGCAAAATCCCACACAGAGCAGTCTCCCTCCTAAATTCACAGGATCTGGACAGATTCTGTAAGAATGAACAACATTTCTTGTGGAAACAGTTTCTGCTAAATTGGGTTTAGATGCACTTCTGCCTCAACCTCAAGCATTACACATTCTCAATATATTTCTAAAAAATTAAAGAAAAAGCACAATTCAGAAACCCTACAGCTGGCATGCCTTAGCGTTTTTTCTTTCCTAAATCCTTGCCCCATGTCACAATATTCTGCATTTTTCTTTGTTTGGGAGATCACTGTGGTACTTGGATGGAGAGGTGAATTCACCTGCCTGATCCAACACCAATAGCATGAAAGCTCTACAATGATGGATGTGATTTTTAAAAGAAACAAGGTCAGCTAAGCCACGAGTGAGTGGTACACTCCTGAAGCAGTATGGATTGGAAACCCTCTGCAAACAGACCTTTCTTGTCTCTGAGGAAGGATCTCTTGCTTTTTTCTCCTTGAGCTCTGATTTGTGGTTTTGCTTGAGGGAAGAAGTGAAGAGCAGGCTGTTTGAATAATTTCAACTAACTGGTTTCCATGCCTTCAGAGCTGCCAGAACTGGCTGCTGTGCCATTCCCAGGACTCTGCCTGTACATACTATACACCAAAATTTTTCAAATGGGAAAGCAGATCAGATTTGGGTGAGAATGAAATTCCTAAGCAGATGAACTAGCTTCTAGCTGTCCAGATTAGTGTGCAGTCCACAGATTATTACAGACAGTGGGCTCTGCTCCTGTTTCCATCCCTTCTAAACCCCTCTCCGCATGGGTGCTTCTTTGGCACAGTAATAAAACTTTACTCACAGGAATACTTTCAATGTTTATTTCAGAGTAATAATACTGGATTTACTTACTTTCTGACAATTACTTCAGACACTTCAAAATACTGTTAATAACTCAGATCAGTAGCAAGAAAAAAGCATCATTTATTTATATTCATTTGCTACTCCCAACTTGATTCCAGGTATCATCTACAGATAAAAACTATTGCCACTAATTTCATACCTTCTGTATGATACAGTAGATATTTGGAGAGATCATTAGAATGACAGTCTCTGTATCCCATGTTAGTTCTATCTTTTTATTGTTTCTGCATGCCTTTCCTTTATTACTGTGGATACAATTTCTGAAAATGCATTAGTGTTGGAAATCCCTAGACTCTTGTAAATTAGGAAATAATCCTTCTATTTTCCAACAAGTGTTATTTCAATGTCACTACAAACCTTTATATCCCTCTTGCAAACTGCAACATATATTTCTCCCTGTTATTTGAAGGCATTCATCCAAAAGTCCATGCTACCAAACATTAATTTGTTAAAAAACTAGTCTGGTTTTCCTCTACCACAATGTTTTGTTCAGTCATTGTAATGACTATTCATATCCTTGCCCTAAGTACCATTATACAAACACGGCCTCATATCCTCACTGCTAATGCCCTAACTACCACATGCAGAATAGCTGCTCTCACCAACAGGTAGTTACACTGCTTTGTTGGAAATTGTTGTGCTCAGAATTGCACTACATCACTTCAAAGCTATTAAAATGAGGCATCAATCTGGCTTTTACCAGAAGTGCTTCTGAAGTGTTTTTCTTTTTCTAAATTGTTTCTTTTCTCTTCTGGTTCTTCCTGAGTGTGAAAGTAAAAGCAACGGAACAGCATCTGTGGCCTGTTCTGCAGTTTCTGCTGCCCTCTGATGGGTGCAGTGGTAGAGCAGCTTTGGGAACTCGCTGATTTTACTGTGATGAGCTTGTTCAACCTGAGGGATTTAAGTCCCTCTTTCTGCACCTTAATAGTAAGCAAATACAAGCAAATACATGAGATGCTGTTTATGCTCTCTTTCTCAGGTGATCATTTGTGTTTGTGTGAAGGAAAGGAAAAGAAACTATAGCTGCTAGATTTTTTAAGAGAAAAAAAAAAAGAAAAAAGAAGGGATTTTAGTTTTTAATTTTGGTATCGATCTTACTCATACTTCAGTTTAAGTGTTGAAATCAGTCTAAACATGGTGCACCGTGAGATTTAACACTGTATAACTGCACTCCATCAGAGTAATTTGCCAGTTTCAAGCTGTCCTTACTAGGTTTGAAGCCTCACAAAGACAATTTTGGCCACTCCTTGTCAGATGGGTCTTGCTCCTGCTTTAAAGTCCTTGCTCCTCCTAATTGCATGTGTGATAGGAGCCAAACTCCTGTCTGCAACATGAGCCTTGCACCAAGTGTTGATCCACTGAAGGCACCCACTCCTGCCCCAACATTTCCTTCTCCCTGAAAGGGCTGAGAACTCCACTCATGCCCCCTGCCTCACTGTATTGATAGTCATAGCTGGTAAAAACCCTTTTTTTTTTGAAAGGTACAGCCATAATGCTTTATACTTGACCTAGTCATGTATGTAAACTCCATCGTGAAGAGACTGGGTGCCAAAAAAAAAGCTGTTACGTTAGTGGCAAATTTCATAAGCATCAGCAAAGACAACAGTACATTAAACATGATCTTAATTTGTGACATGCCTCTGAAGCTATGCTACATGCTGAGAATGCTGACACCATACATGTGGCATGTTCTATGCCCTCATCTGCACTGCTCTGCACACGACATGAATGGGCAATCTCGCTCAGAACTGAGAGAATCCAAATCAAAACCAAGCCAAATATATATACTGACTCATATCACTGATGGAAATTATCAGGGTAAGAAAGTTTAGAACAGCAAGATATTTTCCTTTGAAATAAACAAAGCAAATTTCCATGGTTCATTTTTAATGTATTTTCATTCTCTTGAAGGACTTCTGATAAGGATTTCCAGTGAAATCTCCTGTTTACTCTCATGTCAAACATACACTTGGCAAAATGAAGTCAAAACTTCTCTCTGTGACTCATTATAGTAGCCAGGCCTTGGTTCTAATTATGACAGATACAGTACTTGCTGCTGATAGCTCTTTTAGCCTGATTGAATTTCTGTTAAAGCCATTGGCAAGGATGCTATTTATTGAATGAACTTTCTGGACACCACTTTCAACTGTAATTACTCCAATCTGGACAAAGACTTTACCTACAGAATGCACTAAAATATTATTTCTGTCTGATAACTTTTCCTCATCTCAATCAGCTTTAGCCTGTAATCTGTATATAGCTGTTTACTGTGCTGCAAATTTGCTTTCTTTTTGCTTTTCAAATTCTATTGCTATGCTTGTGATGTGTTGAAGGTTTCAAAGCAAAATGATCTGGCCTCTAATGAATGTATCTCAAACTTGATGGACATATAAAGAGAAGACAGGATACAATGAGAGCCAGACGGTCATTAATAAAAGTTGGGTTTCTTTTTTTTTTTTTTTTTTTAATTTCCACCCCTGAAAAACAAAATCTAATCAAGAATATTTGTATAGCCCAAACCCTTATATGTTGCCCACACTTCGACCACAAAATAAACCATCACCATGCTCACAGAAGCAGGGAAAAAAAAAGGATTTTTGATTTGCAGATAGAAACCTTACACTATAAAGAGATAAATGAAAACTGAAGCGTGGTACTTTTTACGTAGAAAGAAGAAGAGATGGTGCCAGATATGGAAAGATTCTAGCAGTGAAAAGTTTAGCATCAAGAGGGTCAACTAAAGCACCTAAAAGCAATATTTTCAGTACTTCTAGAAAACTTTAGAAATCAAAACCATACAAATCAGGTCAAAGATCCTTAATAACCTTCTGAAAATTAAGCAGCTACTGAAGGACATCGTAACACAAACATAACCCTATTTAAAAAGGCTTGGGGTGGAGCTAGGAAATTATAGACGAGTTTGACCTTGGTGGTAGGCAAGATCCTAAAGATATTAATAAGAGATGAGATCACAAGGAACACAGACTGGGCAAAGTGATTAATGAACATAATCTACTTGGATTTCTAAAAAGTATTTGACATGAAACTGTAAAGTAGATTAATGTACAATGGTAGCAAGCATAACATAGAGGGTGCCATCCTTGAGCGACTAACAAGAAGCACAGGTACACCCTCTATCTACCCATACTATCTGCACTCTTGGAGGAAGTATAATAAAATATCATTCATTTAACATACAGACTGCAGACTGGGGCTAATTTGCTGTTGCAAGGCTGCTGGTCTCTTGAAGATATTTTCTCTGTATATATTCTGTGTTAAGTATCATAATTTCCTGTCAAATTAAAATATTTTGATCTGTTGGTATTAGTTTGGGTTTACAGCAGTGGGGACGAGATAAGTATTTAGCCCTTCTTCTGCAGCACTGAGCTCTTTGATGGTCAAGTTTTGGAGCCTGATTTGGTATCCTTTATTTAAATCAATATATATTCTGGGCAAACCCAAGAATGCTGTTCCACTGAAATGAATAAAAAAACGAATACTGAAAGCATTAAATGTGTACTTTGGGCCTGGTTGTTTGAAAGCCAATTGCATCAACTACAAGAGAGAAATTGGCTTAGGTAGCCTCTTTACTGCTGATCCCCTGTAATGCCAAAAGGAAGTTCCAACCATTTACAAGCTGACATATATAAAATGTGAATCCACTGGGACGCTCTAAGTCTCCTTTGGAAACCCTGTCACCGTCAACAGCTCGGGCTAATATCAGCAACTGCTGTGATAGCTGTTCAGAACAGTCATTCCTTTTCCAAAGTGTAAAGTTGAAATGGCAAGATAAAGTTGCTGCTTACACTCGTGTTGTTGCTTCAGCTGGTTATATTTATCCCATTACTACTGGAGAGCTTGGCAGGTCGCTGAAGCATCGTGATGAACCAAAGTTAATGATAGCAGGGCAGCCAGCTCTGTTCCAGATTTGTCATGTGGATGTGACGCCCTGTGCAGCCGACTGCAGCATCAATGAAAGCACCAGAAGGGAGTCAGCTCATCACTACAGATTCACTCCCTGAAATTCCCCCACATCCACAGCCTGAGCCTCCCTAGGGCAAGAGGCAATCCCACTGGGTACTTCTGGAACAGGAGGGACTGCCAGCGGGAACCGGCCCAGAGGAGTGTGTGTCAAAGTGGTGACGGATCTCTGAGCTCAGCCAGGTAACTGAGAATGAAATTTGACTCAAATCTGCTGACAGCCATTCGTGGGCAAGTCACACTGCCACTCAGATGCATTCTCTTGGTAGTTTGGGCTATTTTAGTGGTGGTGATGTATCAGAACATGTTCTGAACTTGGTCTTGGACTCTATCACAAGTATTATCAGCACATGAAAGTAAAAATGTTCCAATAACTCTCTCTACATCATAGACCTCACACAAACTCAGTCCTCTGATTTAGCAAAATTGCACAATCTGGGTTGGGAAATGAAGACTACAGCTATTTACATCTACCTTTTTGCTAATGATGCTCATCTTTTGGATCTCTGCCAGGTGAGAATTTCACACATCCCTTGCCAAAAGGAAAGAGAAAGCCACAGAAACAATGTATTCAATCCACTTCTTGCCCATGCCACAGACTTCTTACACAACTCGTTATAGGGTGCTTTAGTGTGTACAATCTGTGGCACAATTTCTTGTGAACAAAATGCACTGTAAGAAAAGAACCGTATATTTTTTTTCTTTATTATGTTTTCAGTCTTCATCAGAATAGTCATGAATTGTTATAAATTAAAAGAAGGGAATCTAGTTGCCAAGAAACTTTTGGAGATGACAATTAAAACACCCCTGTCTTTGTTCCCTGCAAGCATTAAAAATGTCCAAGAAAAGTGTCTCTCTATACTGGAGGCTGGTATTTCAGTCTCTTCACTGGAAGCCTGGCTAGTTTCTTAGCTACTGTTCCTCTCAATCCTCCTCAGCATCTCCTTCACTGATTCTTCGAGCTTTGGTCTTTCTGTTAGGGTGGGTAAGAAATAACATGGAAAGAAAAACGTGTGTATAGCAACTACTGTGACAAAAGAACTTTGAAAAATGTAATTGTGCTTGAGAAGGATCCAAATGCTTCACTACATGGAAGAGGAAAGCCAAATTCAGAGATTTTTTAAAGCAGAGAGAAAATGATCGCTGGACAAAGAAATGGCACAACATTTATCCACTATGATGCATCCTAATACAGAAAAATCAAATAAAGCTAAAAGGAATAAGGTTTACTGAAATGATTCATGAGTATCAAAGGCCTGGGGAAAGCAGGAGCTGGCACAGAATATAAGACATTTCTGGAGAGTCATGGCTGTAACAATTTGCCTTCCCATGCATAAACAGAGTTTTCTTCTCTTTGGGCAACACAGTTCATCACAAAGAGTTATCAAAAATATACTGAAAAGTGACTTTTGACCCCATGACAAAAGCATTGTACGTTAGTGCCAAGCTCTGCTAAGTTTAATTTTTCTTACATGGATTCTGAATTTGATACAGTTATGACTTTAGACCTTTGAGCTTTGTGGCCTAGAGCAAGCAGACCAAATCTAGCCCAGAATTCAGACAGCACAGCAACAACATGAAAATACTTCTGTCCACCTTATTCTCTGCTGGAGCCTCATGCCAGGCTAAGTACAGAAAATGGTCCCTTGTTCTGTATGATTTGAATTAGAATTGTTACTAAACTGACAATCACTTAAGAAATAGGTTCTTATTTAAGTATTTATGTTAAAACATTTAGACAGCAACAATGTAGATAGGTTAGCACATTAAATACTCTCATCTGCATTTACTTAGCAATTTTATCACAAAAAGGGTGCTAATCTCTAAACAGCTCACTCATAAAACATTTTATTACATGAAAATTATCAAATTGCATTTTTTCATATAACAAGTTAGATTACAGTTGTCACTTAGAAGTCAGTTCTGCAGAGCCAAACCTGCACAGTTTCAGATTCATGCAGCACCCTGGCTATAAAATTACCATGGCTTACCAGGCATAGAGAGAGGCTGGACTGGCTTTTTCAGAGAACACACAGAAGCTGTGATGGGGAGAACAGGAATGTCAATATCCTGAGCCTTCTGTAAAGCTGTGGAAAAAGATACACGTGGCTACCAGATCCCTGCATCTTCATGGATGCTTGCCTCCTTTTGCTAGGAAGTAATGACCATGGAATTGCTCCCTTTTGGTGTGCTATCTATAAATTGAGGGCTGTGTTGCTGCACTGGAGGTTTAGCCCTAAGGATACTGTGCTTTCTAAGCACTATAAAGGATTTCAGTGAGCAAGGGGTACTCCAAGACATGAGTCTGTCTGAATCTGTCTGTTCAGACTTGTGACTAATTGAGCATCTCACAAAATAAAGGAAACCGAGGGAAGGCGGTACCAAACAGGCATGAAATTAAATTGTTAGAAAGATATGTGTTGAACAACTTAAGATAAAATGAATCACATTACTATGAAAAGTTACAGGCTGTACAATTACAGAGACTGAGGATACTTTTAATTACCCAGTGCTAATTATCTGGTTAAAATACTTTGGGAAGGATGAATAGGAGATCCGTTAGGAAGTACATTTCTGCTGTTTTTTTGTTTAGGAAGCAATTGCTGTACATGAGCTAAACTGTCTGCTTTAAAAGAACACTTGCAGAACAAAAAAAAAGATGTTTTGCCTTTTGGAAAGCAAATGTCTCAATAAAACTATTTAATTGTACTAGCAAAATTACAAGCAAGAAAAAAATTAAACCTCCTCACTATTTCTAAGCAAATTTCAGGATTTGGTGACATGTATTACAAATGCTCTTGTGGAAGTGATGCAGGTACTTTTCACCGTATTTAAGGAACGACCATCCTGTGCATTCTTTTTTTGCCAGTGTTAAATGGCTATGACATTTTTCTATTCCAACCTCGTACACATTTTGATCCTGCTCTTCCTTCTTCACTTGGTTTCAGGGGTATTAGCCTGCCATGGTAAAATCTAGATAAGACTCTCAGCTTACAATGACAACTGAGAGGGCTGAAATGGAAATACAAATTGACAGCACAAGTTTCTCTGATGTCTGTGGCTGCTGTAATTAACAACCAAAATCCACACAGCAAGGAAAATCTGTACATGGTCATAACTCATGACGAAGCCCAGAAAAAAATACCTTTAGGAAGAAAGATATTGCATGCTTAAATCTCTTTCAACTCAGTATGCCTTTCTCTTGATTCTCTTCTCAGATAATAAGGGTCTGAGTCTGTGCACATTAAATCACAAAAAAATCTTCCAGCTGTATTAGGTTTAAATATGCTCCTTAAAAAAAGTCTAAAAATAAAACCAGTTGTGATGTATTTAAGAGTTAATTTCTATACACAATGTAGTTTTTTCTATAGTTATTTGAAAAATAATCAATGGTGGTCCATTTGAATATTGTCCTATGTAGAAGGGAATACAGGTGACCTTGCCCCTGAAAAGTAACAGCTGTGTTAATTACCCAATACAGCCTCACCCCTGATGAGTCACAGCTACAGCCAATAAAGATAAGTGGGATAAAAGGGAGTGGGTTAACTGGTGAGGGGGATCATGAAGGAGGAGGAACCTTGAGGAAGGAGAGGATCACAAAGAAGAAGGATCCTGGGAAGAGAGAATCACTGCTGAGAGGTCAGTCTGGGTCTGCAGTCAGAGCCTGTTGTTGTAACCTGCAGTTACAGTCTAGCTGGGTAAAAGCTGCAGCCACAGCCTGCACACTGCTCCCTGCAGCCACAGCCTGCACACTGCTCCCTGCAGTCAGAGTTCAGCAGGGAATAACCAGCAGTCAGAGGCTGCAAGGGAAACCTACAGCAGGAGCTTGCTGCAGCCAGAGTCAGTGAATGGCTGGTGTGAGGCTGGCTGAGCTGTAAAGAGGAATAAACCAGGACCCTTTTCATGCTGTGATAAACAAGAAGTCTGTGTCTTGGCTCATTTCTACACACTAACAAGAGGGCTGCTGTAACAGTCTTAAGACCTGCCCCCTAAAATCCTCACAGAAAACCAAACCAAACAGTAAATCACACAGCTTTTGCAAGTCCTTGCAAGCTTATTGACTTTGGTCACATTTTTATCTGAGTGAAGCTGCAGTGGTGACAGAATTCAATAGCACAAACTCACTCCTGGAACTACACCAGCTCCCTGTATGTACACCTTGGCAGATGCATCTTCTGGCTGAAAGACTGCAGTGAGGTAGGAAATAGAAGCAGAAAAGCTCAGCCTCCCCTATGCTGATGGTTCCAGAAGATTTATGGCATTGCTAAGAGAGGCGCAGGGCCAGGCGTCCTGCAAACCTTTACTCCGGGGATACTCGCGGAGTTTTGTCCACGCTTTGGGTCTGGCTGCCTTCCCAAACGATGCATGAGGATTAGCTCTGTGCCAAATGAAGCACAGATAATTTTGCCTTGGCTTGAATGTTAAAAGTAGCACATCCTATGTGAGTGAGGTTTGAAAGGTAATTTTTAAAAGCAGCTGTTTCTTTAAACTTCAGTGTACTTTCCAGTTACTGGAAAACTGAATGGCTTTCACTTGAAGCCACATGCAATAGTCTGGTAACTTCGGCTAGCAGTTTTGGAGTGGAACACTTGAATCCAAGGGTGAGTAACACCATTCCAGCTATTATATTGCTGAAGGTACATTTTCAAAGGCATATGCAGACACTGAAACAAAACATTGCCTTGGGGACGAGACAGATAAAGAAGTAAATTTTCAAACCTCCAATAGTAGTGGCTGTCAGCTGCTGTCTGATGTGAAAAAAGTCAAGAACATGTTTTGTGTTTTATTGCAATAAAGGATATTGTGTGGCAACACAAATTTTTTAAAAAAACATAGTTATCTGTCTTTGGAAATGAGCAGCTCTCTTGTTTCACATATAATTGGAAGTGTTTGTTAAGAAAACAATTCTCATGTATGTTGAAAAATGTGGTATTTTAAAGTCACACTATTATTAGTGAAAAGTGAAATACTTACCCTGATTTGTTTACTGCTTCACTTAGTTCCCTGATATTACTTGACTGAAATATGGAGTATTTACTTTCTCTTCTCCATTAATTTCATTGTAATAACGAAGATTTTCATTCTTTTTGACTTGCATTCACTGTGTTTACTATTGTGTTGGCACAGATTTGACACAAAGGAAAATACATTGCTTGGAAAAGAAGTTCAGTTTCTGTGGTGGAAAGGTACATGTCTGATTAAAAGCATATTTAAAAGGTGTTAGTTCCCTGAGGTATGTTTCTCTGAAAGTCAGCATTCATACTGTTTTCTTTCCTTTTTTTTTTTTTTTTTTTTTTTTTTTTTTTTTTTTTTTTTTTTTTTTTTTTTTTTTTCCCCCTCGACACTTTGCCTTTTTTTTTTTTTTTTTTTTTTTTTTTTTTTTTTTTTTTTTTTTTTTTTTTTTTTTTTTTTGGTTGATTTTTTTCCTTCTGCCCCCTGTGAACTTTGCCTATCTTTTCAAACTACTGACTTAAAGAAAACCACCCATCCAGATTTTGTCTGGTCCTGTAACTCAGGAGAATTGCTGGAATTTTCTGTCCTTTTTTTGTTTGCTCTTATTCCTACAGTACCTGACAGAAGGTTAATCAGAAGTTGTTTTCATGCTCTGATAACCTGTGTAGAAAAACATACAGAAGGCTGGACTATGAGAGCTTGATTAGTACAGAACAAATGTATCTTAAGCTGTGCATGTTAGAATAGTTGCCCAATTTTATAAAATTTAAGTATTCCATACAAAACCAGCAGCAGGAAGTTCTCCCTTGTCTTCAGAAAATCTACTTCTATTCATTAAGGAGAAAAATGGTGGAATGAATTTCAGGAGTGTGTATTTCAAAGGGAGCAGAAGGTGTTGAATCTTTATTATTAGTGTCTCAGGGAAAACCTTTCCATAGACCATCTGGAATTTCCTAAAAAGGAAACATTAATCTAATTCCACCTGATGACAGCAGGATTTGTGTTCTTATGCTTTATTTTAGGTCGTGTAACTGGAAAAAGCCAATGGTCTTTGGATCAAAAGGGAATCATAGTATTTGATACTGTGTGGCTTAATATTTTAATGGATTTAAAGTTAATACCCAGGAATATATGGCAGCTAGCAAAACGAGCTCAGCAAAAAGACAGGTGTAGGAAGATTTTTTTTTTCCGATCAATTGTCTTCCCATTCCAGTTCAGTTAGGGAATTCCACACCAGAAGTGTTGGAAGCACCTGCTGCCATTGACCCCAGCATCATACACACAGCAAGGCCAGTGCTTTTCAGCTGGCTGGACACATGAGAAGTCCCTTGCTTATAAACGAGTGCCCTCAGCAAGCAAGATAACTAATAGCTCAAACCCCACCTATGACCTGGTGTCACTTTGGAAACAGAACCTGTTTGTCCCCAGCTCTCCCATGAGAAATGTCTGCGAGTGACTCTGCAAAATCTCCTTGCTGCACACACCAGTTCATGGTGTCCCAGCTGCAAAATCACGGCGGTCATGTTGTGCACAGTCCTCGTACACCACCAACACTGTCTTGTGCTCTGCCCTGGCATTACATCATCACTACACCTGTAATGTACTCACCATACAGCCCAGGCTGCTGGGAGTTCAATACTTTACTCGTTATTGTCCTGGGAAGAGAGTTTGGAACAGGAAGTCACAGATGCCTTCAGAATTAAGTGTTAGTTACTCAAGAATTGAGGGGAGCTGTTTCAATAAAGTGTTGCAGCACAAGCTGTGTTTTAAAAAACTTCTTGGCCTCAACTCTCCCTGAAGTACCAGCGTTCAACCACCCCAGTCTTCCTCCAAAAGTGGTACTGCTGAGTTATGGAACTGCTCTGGCTGTAGGCTGTTCTGCAGTACTGCAAGATGTCATAAACTGTATAAATCAGTAGTCAAGACACTATTAAATATTTAATTATAGGGCTCTATCTTAAAGCTTCCCTTTTAAAGTCCAAGAAGCTACATGCTTTGCCCAGTGATTTGACATAAAATTCTCCATTACTATTTAGGAACACATGTAGGTCATAAATTACATTAATCTCTGGCTACTAACCCAGACTGTACTATGACACCACTGCAGCCTCTCTGCAGATGCCTCTGCCATAAGAGCTGATTCTGGTGTAGTGGACACACATTAACTTTCATCTAGCTAGAAACAGGAGTAATATAGACTCAGCAGCACACACTTCATCACTGACTCTACAAACCTGCGGAAAACCCTACATATATGTATATATTATATATATGTGAAGTTTGTGAGCCCTCAATAGAATCTACAGTGCTATATTAATTCAATTGTCAAACTGCATGCTAGTTGGATTAAACTTGGTACAGTCATGCCCCATCATTTACTGAGTAAAGACACTGCAAGTACTGACTCAATAATTGACTGATGCTGAAAGTGTTTTCCATACAACTTACACTCTTGCTGCTGGCCCAAAATATTTCAGCATGGCTGAAACAAAACTTTCCATAGCAGACTCTAAAATACAATCAAAACAATCATAGAATGAAATCTGTTCTATTTTATATAATAAATAGGAACATAGCTTAAACCTCTTGTAAGTGGTTGGTTTTCACTCATATCTCACAGCGGGGTTGCACCTTTGTGTGGTATCACAGAGCATGGTTTGAAAATCATTTTGTATCACACTTGTGCATCTTTCCAGGAATATAACAACAGAGACTAAAGGCAATTATTTGCTTCACAGTCAAAACACACTGTTCCTTCCCTCTGGAACAACTCACAGGGCTGTAACACCCCTTGTATCTCTCTTGCCCAACAAACAAGCAGGAAAGCAAGAAAGAGTGTAAAGCACATTTGATCCTTAGGCAGTAGTGCTTTCTATACGTTGCACAGAACTCTCTTGCATTCCCATAAGGATGAGTATTTTGTTTCTACAGACTGTTTTTTTCTGCCCAAATCATTCTGACTGCTTTCACTGGCAATTGCATCTGATGTGATATGGTGATCTGCTATCTGCCCCTGCTCCTGTTCACAGGAACAGCCAGCACTGAGCAAGGGCTGGGCCACTGACTGTACATGATGATGAGTTTGGACAAGCAGTCAGTGCAACTCAAAAGCACTATCTTCCTTTCAAATGTCATACTTCAGTGAAAAATCTGGAGACTGGAAAAAACACCCTGATACTATCACATATGATTACAGGAATTGAGGCAAGAACCTCACTCTCATCCTGAGGGAACCGCACACCACCAAATCATCCTAAGTTAAGGAACACACACAGACTCTTCTATTATGGTAATTTAAAAATGTATTTCTTTTATTCTCAAGAATTTAAAAATTCTTAAAAGCAGTTTGACCAGTCAGACTCCCCAATCTTGGTGCATCTATGTAACACATAAATGGCACAGTGAACTCAAACCAGGGGCATTGTGCACACTGTGGAAGAACAGCCACACCCAAGATAAAAACGGAAGCTCATTTTACAGAATGCAGTTGTCCCACACAATAGCACTGGCACGGAAGGAGCAAATTACATCATTCATTTAAATTTCTGCTACCACAGGAGAATTCTAGGTATTCAGAAACTACATCTGACCAGAGCACCACAATTAACAGCAAAGAAAAACACCCACAAGGGAATCAATTATATTTATACATGTATCATCCAAAAGAGAAACACGGTCTTCATGTCACTTCAGGGAAAAAAAAATCACAAATTCCATTTGAATTATTACTAAAGCCTTTGAACCCTAACAACAAAAATGCACGCTCATAAAAGGCATACACACTCATAAAAGGCATACACACTCATAAAAGGCATACACACAAAGATGTCTTCTCACTTTCCTCACACTACAGATCCCATTCAAACACTGAGAAAACACTTATGCCCCAATCCCTTACATGTTATGACTGATTTAATTCATCAGTCTTTCAGCACCAACTTAACAGCTCTAGTGACAACAGCTATGCCAGGACTGCAGCTGTTAAGGAGCTTCTGCAAAGGAACACTTGAAATTTTCGTAAGTTTTTAAACATGCTTTAGAAGAATCTGTTCTTCAGAAAGACTAGTTCCTCCAAGTCACAGACTAATCTGTAAAGCAGCAAACTTAATTACGGTAATTGCAAAATGAAAGCGATGACTACAAGCCAATGAAGAAGTGGAGACTGGCACCTGGGGGAGCAGCTCTGTGGCTCTTCCCAGTGTCTGCCCTGTTCTCCAGGTCAAGAAGACCATTCCCAAAGATCAGCAGAGTTCTGTCCCTGCCTGCTGGAGTCACTCACAGACCTTCAGAGCACAAAGGCATACCTTGAAAATGTTCTGGTACAGAAAGAGATGTGATCACAGTGTTGTATGTCTGAAGTGGGGAATGAGAGGGAAAGGGAAAAGGGAATAATGGGGGATAAATGTCTTATCCTTTCCTGGACACACATGCACACTTAAATATAAATTAACAGGTTCACCAAACTGTGTCAGCTGTGTCAGCGGCCCCTTCTGAGGGTCTAACAATACCCAGTTATTCAGATCTGCACTTCATATGGCAACAGAAGATTCCACCTTGGGATAAAGCAGTAACATTTTTGACTGTTCTTGGGAATATTTTCTCAGAGGTTTATTTTGACTTCTCAGCTTCACTATTGCTGTGTACACTAGTAAGTTCCAAGATATCTTCATTTTGACCTCAACTTCTTGATCCATATCTCTGTTAAAACAAACAATTTTCTACTCTTACCTCAGTGACATGGTTGGCACCAATTTGGAATGAAAAAATAACCAGGGAATCTAGCAGGGTCAAAATAGCTTTACAACAGCTTTGCAAACCGATTTAGCAGAAGGAAAAGTACAAAGGATTATGCATAATTCCAAAAAGTTTTGATTACATTTGGAATCTAGCAGATGAATTGTGCTCTAGAAATTGTTTTTGAGGCATAGAATTCACCTTAAGGTGAGGAAAGGCCAAGGATACATTCCTTAAGTGTAATGAAACACAGAGAAGTGAGGCAGACTTACAAACCAATCGCACAGCACTTGTTAAAGGATATGCAGGCAGAATTAAAATTATCATAGAAAGGATACCCTTGACTGTGAGCTCCAGTTCCTCAGGCCTCCACCTAAATAATCCTGTTTAGATGCTGAATTCTGCAATTTCTTGAACACAAACTACCACAGGGGTCAGCAGGATCTAACACAAAGTACAACCACAGACCTAGAGATGACTGCTCAGATCTCATCCCAAGGTAATTTCCTTCCATAAGGAAAATAGTATGAAAAAAATGGTACCTTTTTACTCTAGGCACACATTCCTGTTTTGTTTTTCATGTTAGTGTTAAATACTTGAAGTACTTTAGGACAAAAAAAATATAACTTACTTTTTGACTAAAACTCTGACAAATGGATGCATTCCATTCCCACACAGTGGCAGAGCAGTCCCCTTCAGGCATCACCAAATAAACTTGTTTGGTGCATTTCAGTGACAAAACCATGGTGTAGCAGGGGGAAAGAATGTAGTCTGACTTTTTAGATTTTAGACTCAGTTTACGGTGCTTACATTGGAAAATTATGCTTTTGATTTGTAAATGGAACTGAGTACAGGAACAATTCAGACAGAAAACCTATGGAAGGGCCATAGATGCTTTTCTGACTGCAATTCCTAGGCACAAACATGCATAAAATTGCTTTCTTCCAAAATAGGAAAATGGGTCTCTTGGATTGTTGCTTATAAAGAGAAAAGGGGAGCAGAAATAACTACATTTTTGTTCTGCTTAAAAATTAATGTAGCATGGAATTTAAATCCAAACCTGAGGCCTTTCAAAGATAGGAAGTAGTAACTGCCATAAGCATTAAATAAAAATAAAAATAATAAAAAAAACCTCACATAGAACCCAGGGGCATTTTCATCCAGAAGTTATTACAGGACTGGATTTAACAATGAATTCCATTTGACTTTGAGTTAACCATCCGAGCTGCAAGTATTGAGGTCTACCTTTCAAATTCTTCATGGCATATATTACATTTTTTAAAATACAGAAAAACAAAAGGTGATTTATTTCAGAATCCAGATACTCTGGTTCCCACACAGCTGTCTAAGAACAGCCCAGATTACTCAGTGCCAGCTCTCCTTGTTTCCAGCTGCTAAATCCCATTAGAAGCAGCTAAAAATGCATTAAGTGCTTTCCTAATGTTGCCTTTCCATATAATCAATTTTTGTTGTTGTCATATGGCTAAGAGACAGAAAAGCTGGATCAGCAATAAAATTAACTGCCCTTAGAAATGTGTTCAACAAAGTCAGAATACACACAATCTTTGATTTCTGGGGTAATCAGGCACCTAATACCCATAAGGATTTTTTTCTTTAATTCTTGAGCACAGCCCTGGCTGTGCTATGATTAATTGTGAAGTTTCAAGACTGATTAATTTCCCAGTCTCACAATCCTGCTCTCAAGCCTACAACTAGCTAAGGGTAGATGAAAAATTCTGAGTGTCTGCAGTTTCTGTTGGACACTACTGCTTAGAAAGTCGGATAAAAGTCAGGCAATTGCTGGATTATAGTCCTCCATTAGTCCATTGCAGAGAATTGCAGAGGAAAAGCATCATTTCCAAACAAAAACAAAACACTGGTTGCTTCTGAAGTGAAATGGAGCCGTGGAGCCCACTTGTATGAAGTTACAGTGGTTTGCCAGGACACACTGGAGCTCTAGAACAAGGAGTTTACAGAGAGGCTGTGAAAAAGTGACTCAGATGTTGATTTGAAAAACAATGACAGGATGAACTAAAACAGTAGCTGGACAATACAAAAAATGCTGAAGAAGCCAGGGCCAGCTCGTGTAAGCCAGGGCACAGAGACTGTCATGGGCACAACATCAACAGCTGTACCAAGGGCTGTTCCTTCTATTTTAAGTGAGAATTGATACAGTTTTGGGAGCTATTCATTGGCACTAATTGCATACACTTATATTTGGAAATTATGGAGTTTTGCTGAGGAATATGCACTTCAGCATCTTAGTAATAGTTCCAATCAGAGGATAAGAATCAATCTCTTTTAGATGAAAGTATTGTTGCACTGAGATCCTGTTTACTTCCAGTTTTGCATCTTTCCTCTCCAGAAGTATTAGTCAGGCTTGGCGTGTTTCCGACGTAGGGATTAGACTACAGGAAGTCCCTAATTAACTTCACACAACCTCTGACACAGGAGCGAGGCCTCTGCACACGGAAGATGACGTGGAGGATCAGTAATGGCAATACAAGACACATATCCCCTCTGCAATTCCAATTCTCTACCAGAGAGACACAGGGTGGTTACAGAGCTCTGCATCTGCTCTCATCAGTATCAGTGCAATGCTCTGTCTGTGGCTCTTGAACTGTGGTAAGTAAAAAAGAAAAAAAAAAATCTACACAAGACCGATGCTGTCTAAACAATGAAAAACACCTAAACGCGGGCACACAAATCCTGAAAAACACAAAGCGTGGTCTTTATGATTTGGGAAAAGCTGCTTTGGACCAGTTTACTCTGGCATACAAACCAAATGTAATCTCAAGGCCCAGTCTGTGGATGAAAAATCAGTGTACACCCACTAAACCATCTGCAAGGCTCTGCCTCAACAGGAAGATTTCAGCCTCCGTAGATGTCAGCTAAAAGTTCACATTGGATCAATCCATGTTAATGATAACAGCCCAAAGTCTGTCCTGCAGGCAGAGGGACACAAAAATTTACTTGGACTGGCACGGGATGATGACACACTTGGGCAGGAGCACAGCACACCAGCGTTTTTCTGCTCACAGCTATCCCGTGCCATGTAAGAACACGCACTGGAACAGATCGTCAGGAGAGGGCACGGAGTCCCCCTCACTGGAGACACCCCAGCACCGCCGGGACGCAGCCCCGAGCCACGGACACTGCCATGGCCCTGCATGAGGAGAGGCTTGCCCAGATGACCCACTGTGCTCCCACCTGACACATTCTGGGATTCTGTGAACTGTGCCGTAGCCACAGTGTCCACGCACCTTATCGCTGCTGCCAGTATTCAGAAAATAACACCTTAGTTCCAGTCACTGCCGAACCACGTTCAGGCTTCGCTAGAGGGGGGACCCCGAGACGAGAGTCCCCCACGGCCTCTGGCAGGCAGCACTGAGTCCTGCCCCGTTTCCCGGGAAGCTCCGTTTAAAGGCGCTCAGTACCCCCGCAGTAAGTACGCTCCGCAGGGGCGGAGAACGGACAGGTGAGAACCCCAGCCCGGAGCCCCTCACACCGCCTGGCCCCGCCCCCGGCTCTGGCCCCGCCCCTCGGCCTTGGGCCCGCCCNAGCCGCAGCCGCAGCCGGAGCCGAGCCCCCAGCGCAGCACGGTGAGGGGGGGCGGTGGTCACGGAGAGGTGCGGGGGGTGAAGCTGGGGGCGGGCAGGGCCGCCCCGCTGCCGAGGGTCAGTGAGGGAGGCTCGGGTGACACCCGCGGTCCCCCATCCCGCCGGGCTGTGGGTGTCCCCTCTCCCCGCGTGGGAGCGGGCTGTGGCCGTCCCGGGGGACACGGACGGGCTGCCCCAGGGAGCAGGGGGTGTCCTGCCCTGCGTGGGCCCGGGTGTGGTGACGGGAGGCGGCTCGTGTTGATCCTGGCTCCTGTTTTGCTGCCGCACTCCCACGCACCGAGCAGGGAAAACTTTGGTCTTTGTTTTTGGAGCCCTTTGCGGAGTGAGGCGGGGGGGGGGNTTGCGGAGTGAGGCGGGCGGACTGCCCGGGGATCCCGTGCGGGTGTTCCCTCAGCAGAGGCTGTGGTGTCTGTTGGGCCACCGGTGCTGCTCTTGGTGCTTAAAAATAAATTAATTAATAAAAAGCAAATGGATTCACAGGTAAACGCTGCCACTGCCCCTTGGACGTGACTGCAGCGCGATGCTGCTGCTGCTGTGCCTTGACTCTAGAAATAGAAGGCCCCCAAAGGTAGCAAGGCCTTGGCTATGCTCTGTCCAGAATCTTGGCTTTAGGTCGGGTTTGAGATCTTATCGACTGCTTGTATTGGCGCTGAGGAAGATTAACTCGAGTTTCATTTTAGGGTTTGTTTTTTTTGATATAAGTGGATATGGTGGATGGATGCAGCTCTCATTTATCCTGTTTAGTGTTACGATAGGACTGTGCAGTCGCTGTGCTTTTTTCCCCTTGTTCAAACATAACTTGTAACACGATATTGGCCGTTGTTTCCCTGGCTTTGGCAAGGAGAAAACAAGGAGAGGAAAGACAATTGCTTAGATGGCTTGGGAGTATCTGTACGTCTGGGTTTGGTAGAGATTCCCTGTGTCCAGAGTAATGGAGTGCTCAGATACATCACACTTGGAAAGTGATGGAAAAACTTAAAAGTAAGACACTGTGTTCAGGAAAACATGAACAAAACTGTCATGGAAGATCTCAATGCTAACAGGTTTGAAGATGCTATTCTTCAATGCCAAATAAATATTGAGAGTGGTCAGGTCAACCTGTTTAGCTGATGTGTCAATATGTGTTTGTTATATTTAGTGCTGGTGTTTACTGTGACAGACTTGAGTAGTATTTCTTTATGGGCTTATGTTCTGTAGCAGGTCCACCTGATCACTAATGTTTCCAGAGGACTTAATGTAACAGAACTCTTAAAACCTACAGGTAAAGCTTGCATGGTCAAAGGCCAGTCACTGTTCTGGTAACTTCAGTTCTTTTCTAGATCTGCAAGAAAAGCAATACTTTCTTCTGCCCCTCCTTAAGTATATTTGCAGTTCACATATTTCTTGTAAAAAGAAGAAATGTTGAATTAATTTCCTCTTTGTAGAGAGAGAGGAACAGTATTCTTAAAAATAAAGTATTTCACAACATTTGTTACAGCTTGTGCTTCGTCGTGCCTTTTGAATGGTGTCTGTTGACTGCAGCAATCTGAAGAGTGCTGTAACAACCTGTATATATAGACTGTCTCAGTTTGTCCTTAAAATTACCAACATACCAAATTTTACATACATTAGTAAAGAATAATAAAATCAGCATTTAAGCCTGCCTTTAATCTTGAATCTTTTGGTTTAAACACAGGTAGCTGGATAAGTGTTATGTATTTTTATTATGAAATTATACTTTTATGGTGTATTTTTTGTCATAACATACACCATAACATTATGGTGTATTTTTGTCATGTCATAACCTTTACAGATAACGATTGCAGGTAAATATAATGAGGATATTGTGATATCCAATATTGTGAGGATGTTGGACACACTGTGTCCATTCTTGTTTCCTGAATCTCATTGAAACTCCTTTTCCTTTCCATGACTTTTCATCTTGAGGAAGACTAGATAAGTTGAGTAGATTATGTAAAAACATATCTGACTTTCAGCCAGCTTTGGTAACATCTGTGCTGGTGTCTCTCTTTTGAGTTGCAGAGTAAAAGGTAATCCTAATGGAAAAAGACTACTTTGAAGTCATCCAGGAGAATACATTGATGTGTTTCTTTGGGTTATCTGGCAGTAACTCTCCTCTGTCCCCTCTCAAGATTTAGGTAGGGCTTAAATGAAGTTTTTGGTTGTGCTGGTCTGTAGAGGCTTTCTCCTGACTTCAAACCTGTGATGGTTCATTTTGTATGTGCTTGTGAACAGCGTAAGTAGCCTCAAAGTATGACCTGCAAAAGTATCTTGGTTAGTGCAAGAGTAATGTGGGTATGTACTGCAGTACCTAATAAATAGGAAATCTAAGATGTTTTACTGAATTATTTTTCAAAGCGCTTTGTCTTCAACTGGGACGATTTTCAAATCCCTGCTTTCACAGCCTGAGTGTTTCAGCAAAACCACCAACACAATCAAAAGCCTTTGATTTACTTTTTTGACACCAAAGGTGTTTTCGTGATGGTTGAGTCATTGAATAGGTGATCAAGTCTAGTAAATTTTGGGTAACGTCAAGTCTATCGTGTGTGCTTAGTCATCCAACTCAACTATGCTGTGACACGTTGTGCTCTGGGAGCATCTGTGATGCTGCTGTTCCCACTGCTGTAAGTGAAGTAGGTGCAGTGCCTGTGTGCACACCTAAGTGTGAGTAAAGTGTATCTAAAGGTGTTTGCAGTGGAAGTTACTTTTCTTACTTGGTATGATTAAAAGGCAGGTGACAAATGGAGTGTGAAACTGAGACGGTTCATACAAAGCCTGAAGCATTATCATAAGCTTTTGGACTACTTGGACTGCAAGGTACATTGTAGACATATCTGTAATTTGTGGTTTTGCAATATCTTTTCCTGTCCCTGTTACTTTCTTTACTCAAACAGAAAAATAAATCCGAACTGAAAAATTTTGGGGCTGCCTAATGCAGTACACTGATGTTAAGGATTCACTTGCAAATCTCTGGCAAAGTTTTCTATTATTGTTTTGGGGTTTTTTCCAAGTTGGAACTCTTGGTTTTCTACACAGTACTATTTTTCTCTAAGCTTATTTCTGTATGGGCATAGTAGACTAAAATACTGTCCAAAGAGCAATATTGACTGTCTTGTTTCTGTGAGAGATTGAGAACCCTTTTGCAGAAGTTGAATGTGTGGTGATGTCACGGTGCCAATTCTCACCTGGGGAGCTCTCACCGTAAATGGAAAGATGAGTTTTGTACTTGTTTAGACTTGTGTGTGCAAATGTTGAAGGTGTTGATGGAAAACACTGCTAGAATAGATTCCTGTACTCTGTCAAACCTTCAAGTGTCAGTCAGAGTTGTCCTTTGAAAGGTTTTCAAGCTATGGATTTGCTCGTAATACTTAAGCAAAATGCTCTCTCCAGCTCCAGACAAACTATCACAAAGTGAAGTGGAGGTGGTTCTGTTGTACTGAATATCCATGCTGGGTATCTGCTCTTCTGTGTGAGGAGGGTGGCTGGTCAGCAACTTTGTGCTGTGTCAGTCAGTGTTTCAGAGGTGACACTGTGGTGTTGGTATCCAGGAGACTCACATGCACAACTTCCAGAAAAAACATCACTGAGTTGTTTTCATTGACTTGAGAAGCTGAAATACATGTCGCAAAATTCAGTATATAATAAGGTGAAATAATGCCACAGTATTGCTGATACAGTTCAAGTTGTGCAGTGAGTTCTTATTGTTTGGCATTTTTCTTGTTCTTTTTTTCTTTTTGGAGATTAATTATACCAGATAAATCGCAATGTCTGTCTCGGCTTAATGTCTCAGTGGAAGCAACATTTCAGTATTCTTACACCCCATTGATTACTATGTTGGATGTTTCTCCCTTTTCAAGTGTTGTTTTAAAATAGCCAGCATAGCACGACAGTGTAAAAATGAAAAATGCCATCTCTGTTGAGGTTATATGTGTTATGTTTGTGTTTTTAAAAGGCATTAGTTCTTCAGTTCCTGGTGGGCTTTGTTTTATTAAGGGCCTGAATGCAAAGTATTTTAAAAGCATTGAATTACCACATTTTGTCCGAATTTGGCTCTATTATAAAGAACATTACTGCTCTTTTCAGAGGGTTGGTTAAAGCTTTGTAAGCTAATAGCAGAGTCACAGAGAGAGGTGATTCTGCTATGCTAGTGTTGAGCATCCTGACTGTCACAGCTCAAGTACAGATGTTTTCCTACCTGCATGTGGGCTTTCCTGGTGGATCATTAAGAGTGTTTTCTGGAAAACAGATTCTGTTCAATCAGTCTCGATCCGCACTCATAATAAAATACTTTCTTTCAAATGAAATTGCACATCCACTAAAGTGTACATAAATTTGAAAAGTGGGTCAATTTCTGTGAAATCATGGTTGATCTAGGGACAAATGGAGAATTTTTAGAAAAAAAATGCCCTGTTACTATCAGTATTTGTCTTGGATGTTGTGGCAGGAAAAAAACTTGTACTGTTTAATAATCTGCATTCAGTATTAACTGTTTCTTACCAAATTTGATAAAAAGAACCCCAGCAGTGCTGATGTTTCAATCTTGTTGCAGCTTTAAGCTTAAGCATTTTTCCATTATTTGGTTATATTCTGAGGTGATCTGGCCCCAAGTCTCATCTGTTTGAACAACTCTTCCTGGTTTACAGTGTCACAGCTGCATTAGAAAATGGCTGGCAGAAAAGCTTGGTTTGTTCTATGCATGTTTTTGTCATGTTGGTATAAATCCTCAAGTGTGATTCTTAGTCTTCAGTTGGGAGTTTGTATACTTTGGCTTGACTCAAGATGTAGGCATTTTTTCCTAGCACTTGAAAGAGTTAGAGATTTGTTCTGTTCTTTCACATTGGGCACAAGATCAATAAGTTTATGAACAGCAGACGGTTGGTCTTTGTTGCCTTTTTTTTTTTTTACCTAGATGTTGTGCAAGTTATGAAAGAAATATGGAACTTGGCTTTCATGTGGATGTTCTTGAATATCATCTTGCAGAAATAGTAAGCCAGGTACTAGGCTATTACAGAACATTGCATTAAAGTGTATCTCCCTTTTTTTCTTGAAATTCTTATGTTTATCTTGAAGGAATAGTAATTCTCATTGTAATCCTGCTAATGTTGGATCAAAAATTATGTGTCTAGGTAAGACAAAGCATTAATTCAATTCAATTTCTCTGTTGCTTCGTATTTGCTCGAAAAAAAAATAAATAGGCAAAATTTCTACTAGCAAGCATTGCATCAAATATCTCACTGCTGATTTGAATGTGTTCAAAACTTTTAAGTTATTTTCTGGATATTCTGCTGAAAAGTCACTTTATGTTCTTTCCTGTTAAAAATCAAGTTTTAGCTGCTGGGTGATCTGGACATTTGCAAATGTGACTTCAATAATGCTGAGTAAGTGTTTTAGCTGAATTTGGAACACTTACATGAAATTATATTTTAAAACTTTTCTCAGTGCTTTTGCACATTAGCAAGGATTTTTTTCAACTGATTAGTAAGTTTCAAATGGACAGCACAGGGGAACAGCTGCTTTAGTCTTTTGTCTGTGCTTTGTGTCCTGCTGTTTGGGCAGCATCATGAAAATGTGGTTATAAAAGTTTGCATGCTGTCCCAGCTTCATGAGCATCAGTGTTTTATACAGGTGTTTCACAACAAATCTCATTGTTGGACTGAATGCTTCATGCATTGTGAGTAAGAACTTTTTGAATAATTGCTCAGGAAAATGTTTGCAGTTTTGTACTTTCTCCTGCTGTTGCACTGAAGCTGTTACTTTTCAATGTGTACTGGTTTCAGTAGCAGGCAGTGACAGTCAGAGTTATCCCTGTTCACATCCAGCTTCCTTCTGCGTTGGTTTGAGTTCATTGGCACTTTCTGCAACAAACATTTTTTAATTACTGTTTTCTTGGAATATCCAATTTAAGGAAGACAGGTCAGACAGGGAAGAGAGAGTTTGTACCACATCTGTTGCAGCCGAATTAAGTTCATAAATGGCAGAATGTGGGTTCTCTTAAATGAAATTTGCTTCTTTGCTTTTGAAGCCCAGCCTCTAGATGTTGTAAATGCTTCTTTTGCTTTAAAGAAAGTTCCAAGTCAAGTAAATGTTCTACCTGCCAATCCTTTTCAAGATTTGGGAGTTGAGGTAAATGAGGCTGAAGGTAGCCTTAGGCCTACAAGAGACCAGAGTAAGATCAGCTATTTTGGTCTGTCTTTAGAAATTATGATCTACTGTATTAAAAAAAAAAAGATAAAAAGTCAAAAAATCACTTAAGTGTTGAAATAAAATTCCTTTATGTAGGAGTAAGGGGGTCTGTAAGAGGGAGGTGGCTTCTGGGGAGGACAACTTGAAGTTTTCCATAGAGAAGGAGGAATCCTCTCAGCAACTCTGTGCAGCAGGTCTTGATGGTCTTAGTTCCATATGGTGAGTGACATCTTCCTATAGTAATGTGGACTCTGAGGCATCTTCAGTGATCTCTGTAGTTGTTACTCATGGAGGCACTAGTACCAACAACACAGACGTTTCTGGTGCTGTGATAAACAGTACTTCTATTTCTGGAGGAACACCCAGTCACTTGAAAGCTGCTCTTCCTTAACTGAGACATTTTTCTGTAAAAGTTGTAGCAAAAATTGATGACACTTCTCCTAAGAGCATATGTTATCCAAGATGTGATCAGGCCATGGAGTCTTGTGCTGTTTGGTTCTTATCTGTACCATTCAGTCCTTGGGTTTTGATTTCAGAAATCCCAGTGCAGTTTGTTCTCATGTCCATCTGTTATTGAGAGGTTGAAACACAGCAGTAGTGGACTGGTGTCTCCAGTCTGATGGAGGACGCCTGTCCTGGAAACAGAGAGGAGATGAAAGAAGAGCTCCTACTTCTCTTACCTTTTCAGAAATCCATATCTTCTGAGAGGTTGCATGAGGTGGAGAAAATTTCTTATTGCCAGTCCTGGGCTCAGTGAAGCGGTGGTCACTGTAGGGTTGCAGTTCGTGGACTTGATGGCTTGGAGAAGTAGCTGAAGGGGGATTGATGTTGGGGAGCTGACAGGAAAGGATGAAAAGAAATTTGACTCTCTTCTGTGAACTGACTTTTAGAAAGACCCCCACAAAACCAAGCAGTCCTTCTGTGCTTTCCCCCCCCCCCACCGAATCCTGTTAAAATCTATAGCATAGACCACTGGTTTGTCCAGCTTCCTATAAAAAAGTGTAAAGAATGAGATTCTAAATGTCTCTTGTTTTTTGAAAGGTAAGGCTTTTGTGAGCTCTAGAAGAAGAGGGAAAAAAATAAATAGGTTTAAGTGTTAGAATTTCTATGATTCAGGTGAGAAAAAAGTAGTTATGACATGGACATTTTGATATGTTTTGTTTTTGTGTTTTGATTATGTGCTAGAACACAGATTCCAGAAAGAACAGATGTGTCTTATGGGAGTAGTTATGTCCTCTTGACATTAGCAAATTTCTGCTCTGGGGCTACTCTGAATAACTTCTCTTGAGCATAATCCTTGGAGTACTCTGTCCACTGACAATTCATGAAATACTTGAGTTTAAGCTTTGCCAGTAGCCTTATTTAGTCAGCCTTGAAGTATGGACAATAGATATTTTGAATCAGTTCAAAATTGAATGTGCTGCTCTCTGAACTTTTGAACGCTGTTGGTTGTAGTGCCATCAGTAAAAATGGTTGACTGACACATGCTTATGTAAGCTGCACTCATTTTTTAAGGGAAAACTATTTATGCACAGTCTGTTTAGTCTGTTCAGAAAATGAACACTCTACATACTTAAGGGGAATGCATTTAGACTTGCTTAGGGCTTTCTTTTGTCTGCTTTTCTGAGTTTGGGTTTGGATTTTTTTTACTATACTTGGCTTTATGGGGGCTGAGGGTGGTTGTTTTCTTTTCCCAGCAAGTGTATGGTAGGTATACTTAGACTTGTAGGGCAAGTATAATGTGTATAATAGAATTTGTGGGTTATGTAAGCATGTTACATAATCATAAATAATTTTAATTTTTATTAAACTATAATACAAGTCAAGCGAGGAGAAAAACTTGATGTTTGGGGCTATTTGTTCAGTACTACTAATGATCCCATATTTTGTACTATGAGCATCTTAGTTTGGTTACCTCATAGCATGTACAGTGTGGCAGAATTCCACTAGAAAACTATCCAGTAGACAAATACTCTACTAAAAAAGTTGGGATTTTTTTTTTTAATATTCAGGAAGTATTTTGGTGATGATTTGAATAATGCATTCTTGAAAAGCAGTTAAAATAGCTGTATTGCATTTGTAGCAAGCAATATTAATTTGGGTTCCTTTAATAGTTAATGATTTTACTAGCTATGAAAAAAGACTGCTTAAACATTAAATGAGTTTACTAAAGTGCAAACCTCAAGGTTGAATTATAATAGTTTTTTATTACACATATAGTCAAGTACATCAAATGTGTATTACTCAAAGATGAGTAACTTATATTACTGAGATTGTAAGTCTTTCTGCGGAATAACTTTTCAGGAGGGATCTGTGAGGATTGTAAACTTGATTGTAAACTTTAGATGTCTGTTTTAATTCTTTTATGATACTGGATTAAACTCATATCAGTTCTGTGTATCTCAAAATACTAATATTTTTCATTCACGGTATTGGTATTTCTTATAGTTTGCCCTGTTTTTTGGATTATTTCCTCTATTCTGTGATTTGTACTTGCTATTCCCTGAAATTCATAACTAACCTGATTTGATGGCTTTGTTTTTTCCTGTGGTCAAGGCTAAGAACTTTTCTCAGATCTTCCAAATAAAAAAGAAGAAGAAGATTTACAAAGGCAACTTTTCACAAAGTTGAGAACAATCAATGCTTCTCCAAGGTTTAGGTTTCTGGATTGCTTGAATATAGATCATCTGGATTTCAAGGAGATGCTGATTTCTCTGTCATTTAGTGTGGAAAATAAGACTTCTAGAAATGTTACATGTTTTACTTCAGTATCTAAATCACTGGGTAAAATGTGACCCACCAGATACATTGGTTGCAACCAGAGCTGATGGTTGTGTAGTTCCTTGCAACTGTGAGGTTCCTGTAACAGAGGAATTGCTAAATGGAAGCGAAGAGTTAAGCCTTGGACTGCTTTCTTAAAGAGAAGTCTAATTTCTAATAAGTTTTTGTGGCTTACCTGAAGGGAGAGTCTGCTCTGAGGTATTCATGGTCAGATCTCATCCTGACACTTTGATCTAATGCTTCTTTCTCTCTCACCCTGGCTGCCTGCTTCTGTCTCAAAACTTTGTGTCTGTCTATGACACAAGATATTGTGGCATTTTGAGAGGAATAGAGAACTGATCCAGTTTGGGTATGTATTTAGTGTCTTAAATCAAAGTTTAGCTTTAGTGATGTCCATGCTGCCATTTGGTCTCTAGATTCGTGGTGGTGTTTTGGGAGCAGCAAGGATTGAAAAAAAAGGAGAAGCAAACTCTTCCTTCAGAATTACTTTGTTTTTACATATACATTTCAAGTGATTGTGAAACAGTCAGATGATCCTTCCTTTGTGACAGTTTCTCTTGTGGAAGCACCCAGAGTGTGTGCTGTTGGAGAGCATTTTGTGATGATAGATACTTCCCTAGACAAAGATTGCCCACACCACCACCACTCCAACTTATTTCCTGAAGTTAAAGGGTTTTTGTGTCTAATATTCTCTTCTTTAAAATTCTAAATGTTTTTTCAGAGTTCAACAGAAGTAGCAAAAAACACCTCTCTTTTGCTGGGATTGCTATTTCCTTGGTCTTTTGAATTGTGACACTGTATGCTGGACAAAAAAAAATGATGGATTTGGATGCTGAGTATTACTTTTCCCTTGTAAATGTTATTTTTGTGTCTCTGCATAGAAAGGAATTAGATTGCAGCCCTAAGTTCCCAGTTAAAGTTTGTAGGAAGCTTAGTATTTGAATGTAGTATGTTCATAATTTTTGGTGTGTTTTTTTTTTCCTTTTGTTAATTATTTTGCACTTTTGATGTTTCAGAAGTTCTCTTTTGTTCTGGAAGTAACATTCAATAGCATCTTATTCAGCAGTTCTAATATTCCAGAATTCACTGCTGAGTTGTCTTTCTACTGACTCCCAGACCAGTTCAGGATGTGTTTATTAATTAGTCTTGCTTAGAGCTAAGTTTGTTTTATGCTATTAATTTAAAAACTGCTTTTAAAATGTAAAATACATTTGGAAGATCCGTTTGATTTAGGCAAAAGCAGTTGTATGAAAAAAATTGTAAATTAGGAACACATACTTTTGATTTCTATTAATGAGATTTCCTTTAAATATTTGTTTCTTATGTGAAAATAATAATTTGAATTTATAAAGTTGCCTTTTGTAATAATATGCAGATTGAGAATTTTTAATAGAATTTTATCATGGTTATATGATTCTTTCATGATGTCACTGAAAGTTTACTTAGTGAATAATAAGTAGAAAGTCAATACTACAGTGTCTGAACCTGTGCCTTAATTGTGCACCTGTTTGGGGTTTTTTATGTGTAGTTTCTGTTTATTCTGGACTTGATTCAGCTGAATTGAGCATGTATAACTGCAGAAGGAATGTCTTTACCCTTACACATACTTGGAAAATTGTTGTTATAAAGGCAGTTTCTGATTAGGCTGTTCTGTCTATGGATTGTGTGCAGTTTGTTAACTTTGTAAATATGTAGAAAGTTGCTCTTCTCATCAAAGTGAATGGGTTGGGTGTGTAAATCTGAAAAATAATCAAAGTAATAGATATTTGAGGAAGTATGTACAGAGTTGAATGTGCATTGTCTTCTGCAAATGTTTAAATTTGTGTGAAATTTACTTTAAATCCATTTGAAAATTAGACAAAATATGTAATAAAATATTTGAATTAAGAGTAACTCCATAGGTTAAACTTGCAGACAGTAATGGAGAATTAGTGGGTGAAGAGTATCCAAAGTCTTGTGAATTCCCTGACTGGAGCTCACCAGTCTTGGCAAGAGGTGGCTAAAACAGATTCAGTAAGGTTGGATGAGATGGTATTATAATGTAAATCTGGTAACTGGGGGTTCTTTTGATTGTGGTTCTCAGGTAAATACTGTTTTTTAAAGAAGATTTCATCATTTTTCAGCCAATAACACCCCCAGACTTTAAGTAGTACTGAGTTTGGTTCACCATAATGGAAAACTGGTGGTGTGAAATAGTCTTGAAAATAAGCATCAATTATTTTTTTATTGCCTGGGATTTTTTTAAAATATTAATTACCTTTGTTTTTTTAAAGCTGATACTGAATCAAAGAACAGGCTTCTCAGAGGTATCTAATTACCTAATTTGCATATTTCTCCAGCAGTTGGAAGGAACAGAGAATCTGCATATGATTTATAGTCAAACTTAACAGGTTTGTTATGGTATTGCTCAGCTCATGTGGCCATTCACATACTGAACGTGTAGCATTGCTTTCCATCCTGTGGGGGAGGAATGACACAGAACAAAATAGAATAAGGCTTGTGCTTAAACAGCTCTGAAAATGTCAAAGGTTTTCATCTCCTTCCTTCTCCCCCATCTCCTTTAAAAGCAGAGAGAAGACAAAGCTTACACTTGAGTCTGGGTTGTGTAAGTGCTTAGAGCTGAGTTTGTTTGCAGTCATGTTGTGAGGATTCTGAAGGACTCATTGGGCTGTTCGGTGAAGCAGAGGGTGTGACTACTTGTGCTATGATTTTGGAATCAAGGCATCAGATTACAATGTTATTTTAATATATTTTTGCTTTCAACCAGTTAGGGTTTTGGTTTTTTTATTCAGAAATGTACTAATTTCTCCCTTTGTGCTCTTTTGTCCAGGGCAGGCATTATGTGTCCCTTGCTGGCCTCAGGGGAATACTCTGGTGGCAGTTGTGCTTGGCTGGCCAGCAGGGAGACAGCAAGTTATTGTAAACTTTGAATTTTTCTACTGTCTAACCTCCTGTTGTATATAAGACTGCACTGGATTTGTGAGAAGCTATGACCTTGATTTTTTTCTTACTTTTTCCCTCTGTATTTTCTGTACATGATGCCCCTCTAACACTCAAGGGAGGTAAACAAGAAGACTGGTTTGAAAAGGTTGAAATTCTTTGTTACTAATTGAAGAGTTGGACATTGTTGCATTCTACAAACCATATGGACACTCCCACTTCTTAACAGTAAAGAAATTGGGAGATTCATGAAAGAACTAAATACCACAGCTCTTCCTTTGCTGCAGTATCTAAGCAAAGGAAACCAGAAAACCACTTTGACATATCAGATGAAAGAAAGGCTTTTGTGTTATTGTACCGCATCTGAGACACTCAAATTGTTGGGTGGGTGTCAGTTCTAATCTTCTGTTCTGATGGAGGTGAAGAGCTCTGAGCACAGCACAAATACCAGAACAAGCTCAGTGTGGTGTAGAGAATGTTTCAACAGTTCTTCAGCTATTGCTTTACTGAGTTCCCACAAAATAAATCCTAAAAGAAGAGAGAGGTATATTAAAACAAAGGAAGACGTGGATTTTGGAGGCTGCACCTACCTTGAGCTGCTGGCCAGCATCTTTTTGTTTTTGAAAACTGAAATAATCCTAACCTCTTTAATAGTAGAATGAGTAACTATTTTAGGTTGAAGCTGCCTTTGAGCTCTAGTGGTTTTTTCTTCTTCTAAAGCAGGATTATGAGGATAGCTTCCTAAAAGGGAAATGAAATCAGTGCAGTTTATCCTACCAACTGTAGTGAAGTACAGTAAGGCAGATCAGTGTGGAAATTATTTGGCTTTAAAGAGATGCTGATTGCTTAAAGTGTTTAACTTGCATGTGTAACTTACATTTGGAAGAATATTTGTCATGTAGAATAAAAATAAGGTATTGTACAAATACCTTGGAATGATACCTTTGAAATTGTGAATAGGGACTTTTGGGTGAAATGCTTTGAAAAGTCAAATACTGCTTACTCCTGAAAGTTCCAGAAAGTGTGCCTCATTCATTTTGTCTCATATTCAGATTTATACCTTTTTTTTTTTTGAGTATCTCTACCTGATGAAAGTGGCATTTGCTTGTAACTTCACCATCAGCCAGCCATGCAGTGTCAGCTGTGGAGAGACTGCCTGGTAGTCAAGGACCTCTTTCCCTCCACTTTGTAAACCACAACGCTGATTCTGTAAAGCCACAGGGTTGTTCAACATGTTCTTGCTATAGCTTGCAGTCACAGGCTTTGGGAAAGAGCATCCAGCCCCATCACCACAAAATTGTCTTCTTATGCTCATCTAGATGTAAAAAGTTACATGTGCTTCAGCCAGGAATTGCGTTAATCTCATCACTTGAATTGGAAATGTTCTGGCTTGGTGTCAGACCAACAAAAATAAACAAATGTTATGACTGATGGCCTGAATACTGCCAGCCTGCCTTTGGAGGCAGTGTCATTGAGTAACAAAGGTGTCCAGACTGCAAACAAAGATTTGGTTAACCTAACAAAGTCATGACTTAAAGCCTTGGAGAGGCTAATATGAGAGTTTTAGGAGGAGTTTGTGCTTTTGTGTAACTATAGCTGACCTACGAGTGATTAAATTCATTATTCTTCCAATTGTATTTTTGAAAAATAAGAAAATTAGAATAAATGTTAGAAAAAAATCAGTTTTAAATTGTGCCCAGAGTGTACAGAAGAGCATGAAAGTTATTTGACAATATGAAGACTGCTGCATTATTAAAATAGAATATTCTAGCTGTAAGTATTGTTTTTTCATATGTACAGACTTTGGATACTACACTGAGTTGGGAACAGAAGAATTAACTGAGTAGCTATTAGATTTTTAATTTGGGAGAAGCAATAAATACAAGAAATAAAAATATATTAACAAACATACATACACCCATAAATCTAGTGAAAAGGTGTCACTGCCCATGGCAGTGGGTTTGGATTTAAATAATCCTTAAAATCCCTTCCAATCCAACCCATTCTGTGACCCTAAGCAGAAATTAATTTTGTTCATGAAAAGGTTTAGTGTAGGTGGCTGCAATTTTCCTGCTGTTATCTGTAGTTTCTCGGGTGTTAATCCCACCTGGTTTGGAGCTCTGTAGGAAAAGGATACAGTAAAGCTTTCATCAAGTAAAGATGCTGGATACTCTTCAAGGCCTTTGAAGCTGTACAGGAATTTTGGCAGGAATGCATCAGTGCATTTTAGGATGAACAATTGTATTCATATTCTAGTCTTTCCATTATCTCTTTTGGTTTATCCCATTTCTGGCCCAAGATGATGGAACAAGTGAATCTGGAATAATATTGAGACGTCCTTATAGAGATTTGCTATTCAAACAATTTCACAGACAGGACAGCTACAGCTTTATCTGAATGTTGATTGTTTAAATATTACCTTACATACCAGTGCTTCTTCCTGCAACAGATGTAACTTATGGAAAGTTTATGGAAAGAGGGGAAATTCACAGCTGTCCTTTCACCAGACCTTTTTTTGGGTTTTTTTTGGTATTACATTTTTAATACATTTTTTAATAAAGAATCTGAAGTCAGTGTAGAAAGAAAACATTTCAAAATGTCTGCATTGTGTAGTATCTAAGGCACATCTCCCCAGAAAGTCCATCTGGGGCTAAGATGAGATAAAATAATGTTAATAGAAGATGATTGTGGTCTCATGTTGCAGAACCAATAATCGAATTTTAAGACATTCTTTCCTCTCTGCCCCCCCCCCAAAAAATGTAAAAAGCATCATCTAAGGTGTATATGACATCTATATATATATACATATATATAGTTCATACACATAGATGTCTGTGTGTATTTGTTGTTGGCAGATATTTTTTAATTTTAAGATGCCACCTGCTTTGCCCAAGGATATTGGGCACAGCAGTTCCCTCACTATGGCAGATGTTTGAGCACCTGTACATGTACAGGTGTGATCATGGATAATCTCGATGTGTCAGTATGTTATATTGCAATAAAAATAAATAAAATTAATATAACATGGTTTGTATGTAACCTCTTTATGTGACTGTCTTGCAACACTCCTGTGAGCAGGTGTTCATACTGAGACTTGTCAGAAGATACCACAGAATCAGCAAGGTCCATGTTAGGTTTCCTTATGTTAACAAATTCTTCTGGAATGATAGAAGAGACAGGCACACTGCATAACTTGTTCATTGTATTTTATAGCAGTTATTTATGTCAAGGAAATTTTCATAGTCAGGCCACCAAAGTTTAATTCAAAACTAAAAATGGAAGTTGATGCTTTCTGCTGTAGTGAGTATGGTTCATAGTTTTCTGTACTGTTGTTCTGTTCTGACTCCTCTGTGTTCCTTGCTTTTTTCACTTAACAACATTCTCCTTTTTGTTCATGTTTATATGTGCTTGTGTGCTTCCCTCCTCAGTTTCATGTGTGAAGAGTCATATCCTCCCTCAATTTGTGTTGGTTGGGGATCCTGAAAGTTGGTTCCGTCATCCCCTCACTCCTTTCCAATCTAGGGTTTTTCTTCTGGTTTCAGATGGCCAAAGTGAGGAGAGGCTGGTGGTCATCATGCCAGAGAGTGTTGAATGTTGTGCTTCCCAGTATCATTCTCTCCTTTCTCATCTGGCCATATTGGGTGTAGAAATATAAAGAATAAAGTGTGCAGGCAGTCTGCAATTGATGTTGCCTTTCGCAGAGTTGTCACTTATATGGGCTGCTAATAAACTTACACGGGTCACTTGACTTGAAACTAGTGGTAATTCCAGTCTCTTCTGTCTCTGCAGGAAAAGGAATACTTCTACTTTATGGTGTAAATATACTTTATGATCATTTTCTCAATGATGCAGAAAAATGTGAATGTTTAAGACAAGGTGTGTTACAGAAATTGTCTGCATCCTGTAAAGGTTTTCCATATATGCAGTTATCAACAAAGTAGAAAGCTCTGATTCAGTGTACTGAATATAGAGTATTTTCAAGGTTTGTCATAGAAAAACTCATCAGAGACTTAACAGAGAAACTGTACTGGTCTGTTTATTTTAAACTGTTGTTTGCATCACTACTATGGCAAAAGTCCAATGGGTATTTCAGAAGCAGGAAACCTGATATTTAAACAGTTGATTTAGATCTTTTGTCTTCTTCTTTCTGCCTTGATAATTCCTTAATTCTAATACTTCAAATTTTGATTCAAATAGGTGAAATTTTCTTTGGTAGCATAAGCAATTAGATTTTATTTTTCAAATTTTATGTTACTATAACGCATCCTATTGCTGATTCACAGCATGATTGACTAAGTGTATTTAAATTTCGTAGTTATTGCACAGCTTTAGCTCACTCTGAGAGATTTTTTTGTAAAATTGTTTTCTGAGCCACTCAAGTAAAAAACGGGTTAAAAATTCAAATAGTGTAGCCCTGAATGTCTGAAGTGCAGTGGTGTGCCTTTTTTAGCAGCATCTGCAAGCTCAGACAATCAGTGTGGTTTTGTTACTTTTACTCTGCAAATGGAGTCTCTTTCAGATTTATTGATAGCC
Source organism: Cisticola juncidis (assembly GCA_013400215.1). NCBI lineage: Eukaryota > Metazoa > Chordata > Aves > Passeriformes > Cisticolidae > Cisticola > Cisticola juncidis. The sequence continues at coordinate 1,862,872 of VXBR01000871.1, forward strand.
ATTTGTTTATTTACAAAAGTAATTTTTAATAGGAAGAAGCCCAAGTCAAAGTGAAAAGGTAAAGAAAAGTGAGGAACACATTTAGACTGGTTTTGTGACTAGCCTTTGAAATGTGTAACAGCTGATACATGAGTATAGATAACACTGAAATTTTACAAGTTAAATGTGAGTAACCCAAATTTGGTGGGTTGGTTGTTTTGTTTTTTTTTTTTTAGTTATGACTTCTGTCTTGAGACTTTTTACAACATCTGGCTTTAGTGAACTCTTAGTGATCTGAACTACTGCAAAAGTACTTGCAGTGTTTTATTTTGTAGAGGTGTCTTGTGGACAGACCCATCTTTTGACTATTGTAAATATATCTGAGGAACAAAGCCTGTTCCAAATGTTTTACAGGTGAATTCAGTAGGTAGCAATGAATTTGTCAGTAGGAGTTAATGCTGAGAATCACCTTGTGTAGGAGCTATCAAACCTCTCAGACTGGAACAATATTGAATCCCTGTTGTGCTGGTCAAGATTCAGACTGGTGCTCTGCAGATGACTCACTATCCTCCAGTATTTGGAGACATGGCTTCTTGGAGAAGTGTTAATCTCAAACTTCTGAGAAGGAAGCTCACTTTCTCAGACTGATTGTGTATGAAATGATAGTCCAGTACTTCTGTACTTCATTAGCTCAGTTTCTCTCTTGTATAAATCTCAGCTTCTAGTAGTTGCTAAACTTAGAAATATGAATAGCAGGCTGTACTTTAAAATGAAGAAAAACCTGAAGTTTATGATCCATGGATTTACACTAGACATTTTTTAATGCTTTATAGTATATACTCAGTTTCACATTTTCTTGTATCCTTTCTGGCTTACTTTGATTCCCAGAATAGGATATCACTACCGAAAACTTCTTGCATCATCATGAAACTGTTTTTATCAGGGCCAACACAGAAGCTGATGAATTAGGAAATCTGACAATGTACTGTATCCTACAGGACTTTTCCCAGCCATAGCCTAATTTCACAAATGTTCAGTCAGAAATCATAGATCATATATCCTCGTAAGAAAGGCAGTTCATTGTTGTCATAGCTTTGGATGCAATCTTGATACTCGTGGTAACCTCAGGATTATCTGTGACCTGTACAAACTCACGTGCTTTTGCAACTTTTAGTTGTGCTGCGTGTTCTGCAGAGCCCTTCTGGAAGCTGGTGTTTGTGGCATATTTAGCATCATTCCTGAAATATCCCCCTGCCTTGGAAACTTTCTCTTTTGTAACTTTGCTCTGTAGTGAGAGCTGTTTCTACTTGCTCACTGGAGTGAGAGGACCACTCTCTTTACTATGTGATGTGGTCTCTCAGTATACAAGACACTTAGAGGAAAGACTGAGAGACTTCTTACCAACATCTGTCATGACAGGATATGGGGCAGTGATTTTAAATGGAAAGACAGTAGGTTTAGATTGGACATAATTAAGAAATTTCTGATGAGGGTGATGAGACACTGGAACAGTCTACAAGTGGTGCCCCATCATTAGCAGTGTTCTGAGTCACACTGGACAGGGCTTTGAGCAACCTGATCTAGTGCACCTCAGCAAGGCTTTGGAACTTGGGTAGCCTTTGATGGTCTCATCCCACCAGACCATGTTGTGACTTCCTTAGTAGAGAAATTACTGGCCAAGAACCTCGTAGCTACTAGGAGCTAAAAGCTACTTAGCTACTTTGCTAAAAGGAGTATCATTGTTCTGGTTAAGTGGTCTTCTCATTGTCAACCAGTTTTTACTATTTCCTATGTGTAATCTAGGTATTAAAAGTAAATTTTACTTTGTGGAGGTTTGACTTGTATATGGGATAGGGATGAGTTTCACCCGTTTTGATTCCAAAGCAATGGAATAAATAATGTCTCTATATAAATGTTTTGTTTGAAAAGACAGGGTTTAGATCCCTCATTGCAAGGACATTGAGGTGCTCTAGCATGTCCAGAGAAGGGCAATGGAGATGGTGAAGGGTCTGGAACACAATTCTCCTAAGGAGCAGCTGTGTGGGAGCCAGGTGTAGCCTGGAGGGAAGGAGGCCTCAGGGGTGACCTTATTGCTTGCTTCACCTGCCTGTAAAGGAGGTTGTAGCCAGGTGGGAGTCTGGCTCTTTTCCAAGATAAGTAGGGCTTGAACTGGCCTCAAGTTGTACCAGGAGAGCTTCATGCTGTCAGGGAAAATTTCTTTGCTGAAAGAGTGGTTAAACATGGGAACAGGCTACCCAGGGAAAGGTGGAGTCACCATCCCTGGAAGTGTTCACACTTGGTGATACGGTTTAGCGTGCATCATGGTATTCAGTCAGAGGTTACACTTGATGGTCCTGGAAGTCCTTTCCAACCTTAATGATTCTGTGATAGATGGAAGAGAGAAAACAGTAGAGTAACACTAAACACTGGTTCATTTTGATGTTGATGTCCCCTAAGGATGCAGAGTGTAATTAAAGAGAGAAAAGTAAAGCAAATACTAAAGCACACAAAACACATGCCTAAGAGGGAAAGTGATTAATAATGATTTTTTAAATTTTTGTATCAACCCATGCAGTTAACATGCTTGCGTGCAGTTTACAGATGAAACTTTTTTACGTTTGAGTCATGTTTCTAGGCAGTGTCACTGTTCTGTCAAAAATGGGTTTCGTGTGTCCAGGTTTTTGTTACTTCAGAGTTATATATTGCTTTTGTGTGATAAAGACACACCACACTGTATCACAGTATTAATCATTTCAAAGAGTTTCAAACGTGGATAAAACTGATCACTGCTTAAGTTTAAGCTACTGGAGAAAAAAAAAGTGAATGAATGATTTTGTTGCTCTACACTCCTTTTTCATCCATCTGAGATGATAATATTCTAATCATGCTGACTTTAATGATTTACATTCCATTTCAGTACTCTGAGCTGTAGCCCATCACATGACACATCTGGGTAACTGTTGTATGGATAAATGAGCAGGGATATGGAATTGTCAGGAGAGCTTGTGTAACTTTACCATAAGAGATCAATTGATCAACAGTGATAGCTTGTCAGCTTTATTTTTAGTTTTGTTCTGCTGTATACCTCTGTTTTGTGCTTCACATTGTCTTCCAGCCATCCAGGAGGTTTATGAATCTGTTGGTGTTTTGACTGTTCATCAGAAGACAGCTTGCCAGACCATGAAGCTGTGGTTTTACTGACATAGCCAGTCATTCAGAGCAGTGGCCAGCAGCATGCTGAGCTCAGTTTTAAATGGTGACTGCTTTAATTTTGCTTTGTTGGACTTTAAGACTGTCTTAACTAACAAAATGTCTTCAGGTTCTGTTGTGTCTTTCCTACTGTGTGAAGCAGAACAGTTCCAAAGCTTTGGGATGTATCACCCTGTAAATAAAGAAAAGTTCTGTTAACAAATAGGCATTCTGATTTCCGAGTTGGGAAAGTTGTGCCTAGCTATATATAATCCTAAAAATTATTTCAGCTGGACAGTTGCAGGAAAAATAATCCTTGGGTTTTCTCATATATCGTGTTTATACAGTTAGTGTGTGACTGAAGATGATTATAAGGAAAAATTGCTCTTGGCACTGTTAAAACACTTCAGTTTCTTGTATTTCTGAGGTTTTAAGGTCTTCCAGCTAGCAAGTCTTTGTGAAAGTGTCACATTACCATAAAATCATTTGCCTGTCTTTGCTACAAGAGTAATCCAACATTTTAGCTGGATTTATGCAGTTGATATTTACAGGATGAGTTAATTGCTTTTGCTTATTTAATGGTTAAATAAATGCAAACTTAGTGTACAGATCTGTTGTCTTGGTTTTCAGTATTGGAATTAATAGATTGTGACAATTTTTAATTACAGTCAATGTAATTTTCTACTGCAGGTAGGCACCTTTGAATTTAAAGTAACAGTGGTTTTAGAGGCTGCTGAAGGATTAGAGGTGGAATTACATGATTGCATCTGCAGCCAGGTCATATGCTGGGCATGTTTACAAGGCTATAATTGATGCCTATTAAATAATAGGTATGTGTGGGATGGGATATTACAAACCATGTTTTTGCATAGTTAAACCTTTGCGTAAAACAACTCAGTTTTAATTTTTATCCTCAAATGTCACGGTTCTACACATATCTGTTCTTGATTTACAGAAATGTAACTTTTCAACAGCTTTTCTGCTGTGTGTTTGCAGTCACTGTAGGAAGTACCACTATAATTATACACCTTAACATCTATTTGAATACTGAAATACAGAAGTGGAATTGAGATGTGATGATGCAGTAATGGCTGAAATCATATTTATTTGTTAAAACAACAGTAGGAGCTAAAACCCCAAAGATACTAATACTCAGTCTAATAAAGTGCTTTCTAAATATGTTGTCTGAGCTAGTTAGTCTCTTCTCATGTGTTACTGTTGGCAAGCAGTATGTGTACAGTATCTTTGCCTTTGGAAACATTTAACCAATGCGTCAGCAGAGATACAGGGAGTGTAATCATCCTGGTGATAAAGAGCTGCTGCCTGGAATCAGTTGGCCTGGCATAGTTTTCAGAAAGAGTTTTTGTAAAGGATAGTGTTAGTATTCCTTGCAAGTGATGGGGAGTTTAAGGTGTGGTTTCAGTCCTGGCCTGGTATCTGGTGGTAGCTTCGGGGCTCAGTGCCACAGCATGGTGTCTGTCTAACTCCAGTATTGACAGCACTTGGTAAAATTCCCATCCTGGTTTGGTGCTGTTTATACAAGAACAGCTTTTGCTTTTGTTACAAATCTGCTTCAGGTGAAAGTGTCTTCTTGTCACAGCTTTAACAGATCAGATGACTGACGTGTGCTGAAAAGAGAGGTGGTGTGGTGTTCTTGGTCCTGTAACCCTTTCCCCTTTTTACCTTTTTATCTTCCTTTATGCAATGGTGTGATGTTCGGTGGGTGTGCATTGTGCAGAGAAAGCTTGTTAAACTAGTAAAAAGTGTTTGGTTTGGTTTTTAAATTGTTTTAACTGGTTGAGTTAGTACAGTTGAGCTGACTGAGGGTGGGAAGAAAAGTGGAGAAAGCTGTTCTGTTTTATGTTAGTTGTAAATGCTGAGGAGGCTGGGAGGGTGGTGAAGGGCCTGGAGGAGCAGCTGGGGGCACTGGGCTTGCTTAGCCTGGAAGAGACCGGGGGGAGACCTCACTGCAGTTACAGCTTCCACATGAGGGGAGGAGAAGGGACTAATCCCCTCTCTCTGACTAGTGACAGGACCTAAGGGCATGGCCTGAGGTGAGTCAGGGCAGGTTTAGGCTGGGTATCAGGAAAAGGTTCTTCACCCTGAGAAAGGCTGGGTACTCTGAAGCAGGCTCACCAGAGAAGTGGTGCCAGCACCAGCCTGCCAGAGTTCAAGAAATGTTTGGACAACCCTCTCAGGTATGGTATGATTCTCGGGGCTGTCCTGTGCAGAGCAAGGAGCTGGACTTTGATACTCCTTGTGGGTCGCTTCTGACTCCAGTATATTTATGATTCTGTAAGCTGATATTTTATTATTACGTTCTGCCTCTTGATTATTTCCTCTTTCACTTCAATGCCCAACGATTGCTGTAGAACTCTTAACAATTAAATTTAAATTATTAAGGTCTAAAAAACTGTCTTCCAGGTAGCCTGTTTTCTGGAAATTCATTCAGGAGTTACTTAATTGTTCCATACATAGTAATTGTATAAGTGCACATCAGTATGTAATTTATACATTTTCAGATAGTGTTTATTGACATAATTAGTATTTATTGACATAATTTAGTTTCAACTGGATCTTATTCCTGCTGATTTAGATGTCTTTATTTTAATTGATTTAGTGACTCCAAAATGACGATAGCAGAATAGATTGCCTTCTTTACATATTTGAACAGACTTTGGGGAGGATCAAGACTACTAATTCTGCTTTTTTATTTATTCTTTCAGAAAAGAGGCATCAGTTGATTGATGGAACTGTTGGTTGTTTTCTTAACTTGTTGTATACACAAATGGCTCAAGGAAAAGATTGAATGTTTAAATTAAAGGATACTGTTTTCATGTACATATCATTTGGGCCTGTAAAAGGTGTGAAAAAACAAATTACTGTATTTCTTTAGGACTTGAGTCAAGGTTTGCATAATCCCCGAGATTCACTGAGTGGCTCCCAGGGTCGGCTCTGTGTGTTAACGCAGCAGGACCAATTCTGTGACAATATGCTGTGGTTTTGCCCTTAGAACTGCCATGTATTTAGCACTGTTAGTTTATTCCATCTTCACGAGATACTTTTCATATAGTTTGGATACCCTCAGCTCCTTTCTGCCAGCTACAGATGAAGCATCTTGTTTTCATTTCGATATTGGGTTGGTCTTTGGTGCATTGAACTTTCAGTAATTACAAGGCTGGTCATGCAAGGCACCTCAGTGTGTCCCTTAGCCTGGGAATGCTGTGGAAGAGAGTCTTTGAAGGATTGCTTTCCTAATGTGTTGTGGCTCAGCAGGAGTTCTTGTCTAAGCATCTCAGCTCTGTAGCCTTTGCTGTAAGCCCTTGGCTCTCTGAATAACTTGCTTCTCTGCCTGCCGTGTGCTGTAGAGCAACATGGGAAGTGAGTATTGTATTCCAGCCAGTTGGTGCCTGCTTAGAGTGGAAAATGTGCAGCCAGTTGTATCAGGTCAAGTAGAATAAGCTGAACAAAATGCTGGACAATAGGTAGGACAAAAGGCTGGGATTGTACATAATGACAGTAGTAAATTTTGTGGCATTGGCTGGGAAAAAAAAAAAAAAAAAAAAAAAACCAACAGATTTCCACAGTAGTTTAGCTCTATAATCCAAGGACTTCAGAGTGATTGTATGTGTGTTCATGCTTCCCAACAGTTACTTTGGGTTTCTTATAGACTTTTTAAGGCTGTTTGTGTAATTGTAAAGGCTGGAAGCTTCAACTCTTCAAAATAAAAATGGAACTTTGTTACCCATTGTGTTTAGACATCTGATAAAATTCATAGTTTTCCAGTAACTGCCTATTACTTTGTTATACTTCTCACCATACATATTTTGGAAATGTTAGAAAACAAAAAATTAACTTCCATTATTTTAAAACTGTAGTAGAAAAACATTTAATGTATTGATGATGATCTTCAATCCACATGCTACATTTACACAGTCACCATGTTACCTTTAAACGTTTATTCGAAGAGGGAAGTGATGCAAAGGCTCTTGCCCATGCAATTGAAATTGTTACAATTAACTTCTGTTTCAAATGCCATCATTTGTTATTCCACAGAGGTTTTAATTGCAATTTAATCTGGTAGGGTACTCCTTCATTACTGCATTTCAGCCTTTGCCTCCTGGGATAAGGAGCGTTGTCTATAAACACATAGAGCTTGATTGCTGTCAAGTTTTCTTTGTGTATTCTTGTGATGCTGTGCCTTTCAGAATATGATGTTTGTTTATCATTTAAAAAAATTAGTTTATAAAAGATCCCCTACTGTGGGTCTAGGAATAGGAATTTTCTGGTGGAAGCTGATGGAAGCTCCATTTCCTTTAAAAAAAAAGCACAGCAGTGGACAGCAGTGAATTATGACATACAATATAAGTTTATTGCAGTATTTCTTAATTCACAGCAAGATAATTCACATATCTCACTGTTCTTTAGACTTGTCTCATTTATCTTGAAAAAGAGTGTCATGTAGCTGGTGTCACACTGGGTACTGGGATATATGAGATGGGACAGAGAGGATCCTTTCTGTTTGAACTAACAAATGAAAGGCTGGAATATCTGTGCCATGTGCCACCCACAGTTGCAGTGAGGTCAAGATAAGCATGATTTAAACTTGGAACTTGGGTAGCTAATATTTTATTTAACACCAGCTCTGCTGGTATCTGATTTTCATTTCCTTTTTGAACACAGCAATGCATTCTCTGCAGTTAAGAATTCTGCTGAGCAGTATTGTTGGAAAGGCTTTTGAAGCTCAGCAATGATGGATGTGTAACAGGGGCTGTGTCATGCACCACCTCATGCAAAGTTTTTGTGAATCTTTACTTAGCCATCAGCTGCCTTTTGGTTACTGCTGTGATTATGAGCCACAAGCGCAGAAAGTGTTTGTTGACTCAGCCTTTATTTGCCTCCCAGTACTCCTTGGGTATTGAAGTTCAGATAGAATCTTTTTGTTGCTGAATAGAAGAATTTGGAAATGGAAAGAGGTTTAGGGGGTTTTGATTTGATTTTTGTCACTCACTTGTATGAATATAACAGGTACTTCACAAAAATCTTATGTAGATGCTTATCTAATCCTGGAAAGGGCTCTTTAAATTGTTTAATTCTTGTTCAGTTTTACAAAAATTGCTTCTGACTTATGGGAGTTCTAGTGATGTAAAGACAAAAGAATATGAACCTTATTAAATGGAGGAGTATTTCTTTGATAATTATGCTACTTAGTTTTCCAGCCTATTATTTCTGGCGTGTTGTAAATAAGACATCTGTACTTAGTGATAACTTCAGACTTTTCTGCAGACTGTTCAGGATTTCCCTGGGAGAAAATATGTAGCAGTTCTATTTTATGCTGGTCACACTGATTAAAGTTACACATGGTGCCACAGTGGGGCTGAGTAAAGACCTGAACTAGCACATTCCATTGCAATGCCATATAGACATACCTGTGGTATGATAAGTGTTTTAATATTACTACTTGAGCTGTGGTATTCCCATTCTTATGTTTAAGCTATTGTGTCTCTCGGTAGTTAAAATGCATTACGGTGGGTTTTCTGCACAGGCAGTTTGTGAAGGACAGAAAGTTGTGATGGCTTAAAGGATTGTGTTTTCTTTCCTGCAGAAAATGCCAGAAGCCTCAGAAGACCACAATCATTGGAAGGCCTGTTGACTTCCGTTTTCTGGTAATCTGGAACATCATCCATCTGGCATGGCGCAGGGCAGCCAACAGCTTGACGTGCAGGTACTCCATGACCTCCGGCAGCGCTTCCCTGAGATACCCGAGGGAGTGGTATCTCAGTGCATGCTTCAGGTACGGTGAGGGGTCTGTGTGTTTTATTTTGGCAAGAGCTATGAGTTTAGTATGAAAATTCTTTTTAGTAGTACATGTGAAACATACATTTTCATTCTCCTGGTTTTATTTTAAAAGACTGGAAGACTCCACTTGCATTTCTGTCTTGTCTTTTAGGTACAAAAATTGTCATTCTTCACATAGGCTTGTGGAGGTTATTTTGTACTGATGTTTTCTCATTGTCTGTGTGACCTGTGACTGTATGCATATGGGTAATAACGAAAGTGGCTAATGAGGTGTTAATTGATGATGCCTACATAAATAACATACATATACTGGGGGAGAGTCTAGTAGACAGTCACTCATCCTTCCAAGATAAGGAGGTGGACTTAGCTAGCGATCTGACACTTTTCCCTTTTCCCATGGCTCTCCAGAGGTCTAGTTATACTTCTCTCTTTCTAGGTCAGGTGGTGGTTCTTCTCCCTGCACTCCTTTTCCTTTCCATTTCATCCTTCTGCCTTCACCTAAAATCAGAAAGTGGAAGTGATAATAAGTTACCACACTTAATAAGTAGTGGTCACCTGGGAATACCTTCAGTTAATGGGAAGATTCAGGAATGGAACAGAAACATGCAAGATCTGGTTTGGCCTTGTGTGGCCATGGCTGAGGTTGGAAGGCTGTACTTGCATCCTGCCAGTCCCTGGAAGATGAGTAGGTTTACTTAGAATAGGGGTTGTAATTTTTGCATTTTGTCTTTTAAACTATACAAATAAAAATTAATTGTTTCCAGACAAATGTAAAGCAAGGGAAGTGCTTGAATTTAAAGCTTTGCTTAACCTGACAGTCATATCTTAGGTACTGTTAAGTACATGATCCTTTCGATGAACTGTGTTTGTCATAGACATTTTTAAACTGATAAAATTAAAGAACCCCTAATGCTGCAGAAGCATATGGTGTTCTGTATCTATAATATGGCATTCTGTCTGGATAGCTAATTAACTTTGCACAGCAAATACTTGTTATGTTTTTAAGTATAGATTTTGTTTCCAAACGCACTTTATATTTAAAGATGTTTGAGCTGGTTTCCAATAACCATTTGCAGTAAATGCTCTAGATGTAAATCAGTTTGGAGTTCTAGACTTGTCAAAGATTAAAAGTCCTTTGAAATCACAAATACATTCCATACCCTGCTAAAGTCAGATCAGAGCCTATCCTATATATGTTCTCTTTACCTGACCGAGTGACCTAAGGGAGCTGAAGGCTCTGTTCATGAAGTTCTGTTTAGAAGGCAAGTGGCTCATGGTAGTGGTTCACTTTTTTGAGACTGCTGTCTTGGCATGGTGGTGATGGTTGTTATTACAAGATCTGGCTCCCACATAATCTGGTCTTAATTTTTTAGTGATATGTCTGGATATTCCCAGTGACCACTGCTGTCTAGGAGAGCTTAGCAGGAAGGGAGGTTGTCAGGGAGAAGTGTCCATAGAGCGAGAGCTGTTCCTATTCAAGTGCTGAACTCTTCTGTCATGTTTAGTAGTAACTCTTCATATGAGAAGGTACTGAATATCTGAGTTCATCTGATAGTGAAATCATATGAAATTTTGGGAAAATCATCTTCACTCTACTATTAAGGCTGACTATCAGCCTTCCATCAGAAAAGAAATATAACATGACTTCTCAGCCAGTGGCTGTTGAAAATTGTATTGCAAGGCAATATTTGTATATACGTAATATATGCATACAAATTTATATAGTTACAGTGTTTAAAATAGAAGTGCAGCCATTATTGATGTGTAATGCTTAGAATGGTAATTTTAGCACACTGAGGAAGGCAGGGGTATATGTGCATATATAGGTATTTACACACTTGTCATGGAAGGAGGTGCTCTCTGTCACAGAAGATACCAGTCTTGGGTCATGTTTAACAAAGTTAGGGTACTAAGGGCCAGATTTAGTTGAACTTAAAGTGAAATTTGTTTTCTTTAGCTGCTAGTAAAATTAAAATCTGAACCATAGCTGATGGAGACTACTGCATGGTAAAGTGGAGGGAAAAAGAAGTCCTCCATCTGGAACGCTTTCTAGTGATTTTACTCGTTTGGAAAAGCTATCATTTCTGTTGTTCTTTTAACAGACTACATTAAGCTAAAATGACTGGAGAGGGCAAGAAGAGAAAAGAAATTCTCCATTATATTTTTTGATTCATAATTTATTTTCTTTATAGTTTCAACTGCCAGCACCACAGAACAAATCAAACATTTAAAAGGGTTTGGTTTCTCACTGATGTATGAGTAAACCTTTTTTAGCCTTAAGCTTGAAATTCTTAAACGCAAGTTATGTGGTTGGCATTGTAATACTCTTCATGGAATCCCCAGTACTTCTTCAAGCAATACTTTGACTTCATTGTTAAGATATTAAATACTGTTCTGCGAATAACAGCTGGTTTAAAATGTTGGGTTTTTAACCTGCTGGGTGAAGAGAAATAGTCAGGTAAACAGTAAACTGAAAGTGAAAACAGTAAACACTCAGATGAACATTGAAATGTTAACTGTATTTTTGTTTTACTTTCTCAGAGTTTGCAATTTTGATCTATTTTAATTTGATTTATGTTATTACTACAAGTGGTTAATTGTACAGTCTTGTTCCTTGAAGAACATTCAGAAAGCTGTAACCATTGCTTTCCTAAAACTGGATTTTTTTTTAATATGTCACAGTGTAACTAGTGTTAACAAAGCATTTTGCCAGATACAGTGTGAGCTGTGTATTAGTTGCATACCATGTAGCAAATATAATCTTTATTTCACAATACCTGTGTATGAAACATTACCCCTAGTTGTGTCCAGCTAGGCCTGGTTGTGGCCTCAGCTGAGTGTTGAACACGGAGTGGTGGCTCTTTCCTGGCTCTGTGAGAGTAACAGGTGTCTGTTCTTGCTCCTAGAACAACAACAACCTCGATGCCTGCTGTCGAGCCCTTGCACAGGAGAGCAGCAAGTATCTCTATATGGAGTACCAGAGCCCTGATGACACCAGGATGAATAGAAATAGCCTTTTGCACATTAATCTGGGTATTCATCCTCATACCAGCTATCATGCGGGGGATGGAGCTCAACTTAATGGTGGTCGTACACTGGTACACAGCTCAAGCGATGGACACATTGACCCGCAGCGCACGGCAGGTAAACAGCTGATTTGCTTAGTTCAAGAACCACATTCTGCTCCTGCCGTTGTGGCAGCTTCTCCTAGTTACAATCCATTTTTCATGAATGACCAGAATAGAAATGCAGCTACTCCTCCTCCACAGCCACCTCCACAGCCATCTTCCATACAACCAGGAATGAACACGTCTGCTATGCAAGGCCCTCCCACGTATATGCACATACCTCGGTACAGTACAAATCCCATTACTGTTACAGTATCACAAAACCTCCCCTCTGGACAGAGTGTACCCAGAGCTCTACAAATTCTTCCACAGATTCCAAGCAATCTTTATGGGACTCCTGGTTCTATTTATATTAGACAAACATCTCAAAGTTCTTCAGGACGACAGACTCCTCAGAATACACAGTGGCATTCATCGCCACAGGGCCCAGTTCCACATTATACTCCTCGTCCTCTACCTGTATATCCACATCAACAGAACTATCAGCCTTCTCAGTATTCTCCAAAACAGCCCCAGATCCCTCAGTCGGCTTTTCGATCACCACCGGCATCCCAGTGTCCCTCTCCCTTCGGCTCTCCTCAGCACCAGGTTCAACCTCCTCAGCTGAGTCACCAGAGTTCACATGTTTTCATGCCTCCTAGTCCTTCCACTGTCCCACCCCATCCATATCAGCAGGCATCTCAGACTTTCCAAAAGCAAGGCGGTCACTCTGTATCTTACCTTCCTCCTTTTGCTGGACCTAGTTTATCCAAAGGTTCCATGAATAAAATAGAAATTACAGTTGAGCCGCCGCAAAGACCTGGGACTGCAATGAACAGAAGCCCTTCACCAATAAGTAATCAACCATCTCAACGAAACCAGCACCCGCTGTATACAGCCACTACTCCTCCTTCAAGCTCTCCATCCAGAGGTATGTCGGGACAACCCAAACCTCCATTTAGTGTTAATCCAGTATATATTACCTACACTCAACCAACTGGACCTGCAGGTGCACCAACGCAGTCTCCTCGGGTAATGGTATCTCAGCCAAACCCAACCATTTTTAAAATCACAGTAGGTCGAGCACCGACTGAGAATCTTTTAAATTTAGTGGACCAAGAAGAGCGTTCTGCAGCACCAGAACCTATTCAGCCTATTTCTGTAATCCCAGGATCTGGAGGAGAAAAAGGAAGCCATAAGTATCAGAGAAGTTCTAGTTCTGGATCAGACGACTATGCTTACACTCAAGGTAAATGTTTCACACTGCAAATTGTGGTGATGTAAAATGCATTTTCAGATTGATTTTGCTACTTAGTGAGAATTTTTGAACCTGTACAGAGAAAAATAGAAACTTTGTCAAAAACCAGACCATTTTTTCTGGTTTTTTTTTTTTTTTTTTTTTAAATACTGCTAAATTTCAGTCTAATACATAAAGAATTTGCAAGGGTCTTAACATTGCTGTGCTTTGGATGTCAGAGGACTTTCTTAAAACACTGCTGTTAACAATGATAAGTAGTTTGTTCATATACTGTGTGTTAGTTTTGTTAATTCTACTTTGATTCTTCATACTGAAGAACTGGGTCATAAATTTGCATGTGGATTTTTATAATGTTTTGTATTTGTTCCGTATTCAAATGTTTTAGAACACCTGTAGCAATGGCTTCTGCATGTGATTTAGATTGAAGAATATCTAGTAAAAAAGAAGAGAGAGAGAGATAAGAATGCAGCTAAAAAACCTTGTCAATACAAATATTTTTTTAAAGCTAATCAAATAATTATTTTGAAGAACTTAAATCAAAAATGCACTTTATTCACTTAAAGTTTTCAAAGAGGAAGAAGAGATTGGCAGACAAATTTTAGGATGTGTGTTTTGCTGCACAGGGATAAAATGTAGTTTTAATGCCATATATAAATGAAGAATTTGGTAACTGAGTAAAGAAAAAGAAAGGTGAAATTAAAACCTAAGCGGAAAACTACTTTTCGTGGAGTCATCTGCTGTATAGATTTGAAACATTTAAAATTGAGCAAGTGAATCAATCTGCAAGCATTCAAACCAGTTGTTTGGGTAATGACAGGATGACAACCTGTGACAGGTATCTTCTGGATTTGTGTTTGGAAAGAAGAGTTTATTCCTCTGTTGTTCCTTTTAGCCTTTTTTTTTACTTTAGAGAGCTGAAGTGAGAGGTTATAGTGCTGCTCTGTAGTTCTTGATTTCTTATTTCACTTATTGCCTTTTGAGCTCTTCTAACTCATGACAAAACTGTTTTGTACCTCGTAGACCCAATTAGAAATTTTGTAGACCAAATTCTTTAGTAAAAATGGATGCCAGCAGGTCTTGTGCCTTGTTTGGTGGTGTTACTATTACAGCTTCAGTAAAGGTTGTCATTTATATGAGAAAAATACAGGTAGCTTCACATAGCTGTTAAGAACATGTTCTAAAATGTAAAACCTGGTTTTGCCTTTTTGCCTTTCACTAGATTTGTGTCTCTGAAAAGCAAACCAAATAAAACTAATTAGTATATGCTTTTGGGGGTGTTTGTATTTGTGGCAATACCTGCCAGAGCTTTTTTTTATTGCTGCACTCTAAACTCTCGATAAAAGTAAATAGTAGAAGAATAAACATTTTGTTCTTGACTACCACAAAAGAGTCCTAGACAAAAGTATATTTAACAGCTTAATTTAGGGAACAAGTTAATTTAATTTTTGCTGGAATGTGAGCCATTGTAAAAAGCGTTATCAGAAATTCATTCTGATGTCTCTACTTTGACTGCTTCTTTGTAACATGAGTCATATTTGATGAGTTGTACTAGAGTATAATGTGAAGCTCTGAAATGTAGTCACACCGTGTTAAGTTGAAGGAATCACACAGAGACAGGGTTTGGTAACAATAGTGGAAAATCATTCAGTCATTTTTTCTTAATTCTGCTTACATGACTTATGCTACTTGAAAAAACAGAGAACAGTTCTGTTCAATAATTATGGTGCCTGTAGTGTAAAAACACGTGATATTATTCTTGGCTAAGCTTTTTGGTGTTTATTCTTTGGCCATGAATTGGTGAATGCATACGAAATCCAAATTACAGTGCTACATTTTTGTGTGGAATGCTGATATCTGCTTCTAACAGGTTGAGGAGTTCATCTGCTTTTGCAGTAAGTTGTCATGTTGTTACTTACGTTTCTAATTCTTTTTATCTCATACGTTAATATTCTTGGATATTACGGTCTTTTCCTTTACCATTGTTGGATGGGGTGAAGAAAAGGGCAAGTTCTGGCTGGGGCTTTTCATGAAGTAGCATTTTGCAGATTCTACAGCATCCTTCCTTCAAACAGTTTGCTGGAACATTGTTATATGAGCAGCATGTTTGTCTGAATACCCACATCAAATTTTTCTCTGTCCTAGCAGACTTCAATCAGGTAAAACCAGCCCAGTCAGAAAGGATTAAGCATTACACTGACTTGGCCAGCTTTGCATCTTGGTGAAATACTGAGAAATGCTCTTCTTTAGGAAACTGAATATTATCTTCTAGTTAGTCAAAATTCTTTTCTTTGGTTCTCTGGAAGCCCAACATCAGCTTGTGACTCAGTGTCATAAACTTCAGTACCATGATGAAAAGGAGGGAGTGACTTAACAGCAGATAGAGATTGGAGAAATCTGTCATAAAATGAGTCTGAAGTACCTGAGCTGACTCAACTTTTGATTTTCTGGATTCTCGAGTTTATTTTGTTGAAGCTCTATAGTTTTATGTCTGAACCCTGGAGAAATTACAGTATTCCCTGAAAAGCTAAGACTACTCTCAAGTTATACCACCGTTTGTAATAGCAGTGAAAAAAACATTTGGGACTGACATTTGGCTAATGTCTCAAGGCTGGTGTGTCAGCTGCTGTTGAGCAGCAGGTATGAAGTGTATGTTACCTTCTGATCTTACCTCTGGGTTTTTTTGGTGTGGTTTTTTTTTGTCAGTAGAGTATTAGTGTAACTAGGTTTCTGTTTCATCCTGAGAAGCTGTCTCCTTGTACAGGTGCATTTTTGAGACGAGAAAGACCAAATGCAAAAAAAGAAGCTTTGACCAAAATGGTAATAACAACTTCAAGTTCCTGTATAAACTGTGTTCTTATTCTGGAAGAACTTTGTTCTAAAGTGTAGTTCATTTGGCATGAAAGCATCTTCACACTGATACTTGGCTGCATGTCTACGATCACCTGTTTTTTTCCAGAAAGGTCACTCATGAATCTTACGCATAAGTTAAGAATTCAGTGTTCCAGCTTTTTATGTGCTAGTAACTATTTCTTCTGTGTAAAACGTTAGCCTTGCTGTTACATCAACGAGCAAGGATGGAGAGATTAGCAAAGGAGCTGAAGCTTGAGAAAGAAGAGCTTGAACGCCTGAAGACTGAAGTCAATGGTATGGAGCATGATCTGATGCAGAGGCGACTTCGAAGAGTCAGCTGTACAACTGCAATTCCAACAGTAAGCAATTTGTTAGTATTTTAATTCAACATACACATTTATTTTTTGTGTTTTGATGAAACTAAAGTACTGTTAAAAAATACTTCTGAGTATAAAATCTTCAGTCTTTGGAGACACTTTAAGTACTTGACTTGTCATAAGCTAATTCTTGTAGTTTATGAAATGGATATGTGTCCATTTTTCTTAGCATCCCCAACAAAACTTCAGAAAGCTGCATGCATGTGTTTTTTGTGGACCACAGAACTAAATATACTTGGTTTCCTAACAACCAGTAAAAGTATGTCCAAGTCTGTTCAATAAGCCTTAGCCATACAGAGCTTGGTGTTCATGTAGGAAGGTTTAACTTTTGGTTTTGAAAAGCTATTTTATTGTTTGAGTAGTTGCTTCTCATAGATAGTATTTCTCATTTGGTATGTGCAGGATGTGCCAAATAACTTTTCAGTGGCAGTGTTGCCTGAAATAGTTGGAACTCTCCTATTTTCCTTGTTCATTCTTCTTATCTGTGTGACTTCCACCTGCAAATGACTCTAGCCCAAACATGTGTATGGCTCTGATAAGGGAATTTATCTGGCTGAAAAATAGCTTCCACTGTGTGCAGTTGTTAAGCAAATCAGCTCAGACTTACTGGCTGTACTGACACAAAAAATGCACACAGGTGTAGGCTGGAAGGCACAGAAGGGCTGTTGGCTGCTTAGCTACTGTGGCTGTTCTATGTCTCACCTGTTTCAGGGCAGCATTTGGCAGAGATGTACCTGGGAGAGGTACAGAGGCACTGAGTGTGCCAGGATGAGGTTAGGAAAGCCAAGACCAGCTGGAGGTTGAATCTGGCACAGGATTTCAAAGACCAAAAGGAAGGCTTCTGTTACTGCCTAGGTGACAGCTGGAAGATCAGTGAAAATGTGGGCTCAGCAAGTTGGGGGACCTGGTTATGTAGGACATTGAAAAGGCTTGAGATACTGAATGAACTTCTTGGTTCAGGCTTTACAATCCTTCAGGAATCCCAGGTCCCAGAGACCCTGGGAAAAGTGTGAAACAAGGAAGGTACACCCTTAGTGGAAGAGAATCAGGTCAGGGAATGCTTAGGCAAAACAGGCATACACAAGGTCATAATTCTGGATGAGATGCACCTATGAGTGCTGAAGGAGCTAGCAGGTGTCGTTGCAAGGCCACTTCAGATAATCTGGTTGATTTATGGTGTTTGGGAAAGTTCCCAGAGACTAGAGGAGAGCAGATAGCACTGCTGTCTTCAAGTAGAGGAGGACCCAGGGAACTACAGGCTGGTCAGCCTCACCTTGATCCTTGGGAAAGTGATTGAGCAGCTAATGCTGCTGACCATTTCCAGACACATAAAGGACAAGGAAGCAGTCAGCAGTAGTCACATAGATTCACCAAGGGGAAGCCAAACTTGACCAATTTGGTGAACTTCTAGGATGCAAAGTCTGATAACCTAGACAGTGGTTACTGACTGTCTAGATTTTGGCAAAGACTTTGAGCATTGTCTCCTGTAAGATCATCATGGAGAAGCTGATGAAGTATGGGCTGGATGAGCACTTAGGTTCATTGAAAACTGGATGAACAGCCAGGCCAAGAGTGTGGCAACTGGTGGCACAAAGTCTGGTTGGAGGCTTGGCAGAGGAGTTGGATCAGATGACCCCCAGAGGTTCTTTGCGACCTCGAGTGTTCTGTGATTTTGTGACTGTGATGCTGAAATGTATCCTGGGATAAAATGTGTTAGTGATTCATGCTGCTAGCATCAAGAAAGCTTTGCATTCCAGTAACTTAAGGCTTCTTAATGATATGGAAATATACGCACTTAAATAACTGATTATGCTGTTAAGAATAATTACAATCTTTCATCACTGAATGATTTAAATATACTGGGCTAGAAGGTTTGGCTTCTTGGAGCTCCTTGGGTTGATGCAAATGAATAAACTTTTGACCTCATTCAGTTATAATCAAGTAATAGTTAATGTGGGCTGCAGTTTATATTCTGTTTTTGATTATCTTGAAGCAAACTCAGGTAGCAAGTCATCCATTTATACAGAATTTAGTAATGTGTGGTGTTATAAACTTGAGCTCAGCTATGCCATCTTACTAACAGATTTTAATATTAAGTAACTTGTCTGTTTTCTTCCTCACGTGCCAATAGAAGAATGTTTTTTGAGGGCAAATCAGCTAAGGGTAGTGGACCAGACAGTTGGGCTTCTCTCAGTGCATTATCTATATTCAGTTTTTAATAAAACTGTTAACAAAGGTATAAAAATGTTATTTCTATTTCAAATAAGATGCTGACTTTCCCACAGTTACTATTTTGGGATGTTTCTTTCTAGCCTGAGGAAATGACCAGATTGAGAAGCCTCAACAGACAACTCCAGATAAACGTTGACTGTACACTGAAAGAAGTTGATCTCCTTCAGTCTAGAGGTATTCAATTGATAGTTTTAAAAAACATCATTCGGATATGGTCATGAATTTTAATCTCCTGGAGGTTAGGACTGCTCTGCAGAGAGCTCTGGACAAGTTGGGTCAGTGGGCTGAGTCCAGTTCTGTGAGGTTCAACAAGGCCAAATGGGAAGGGAGGCTCTGGTGGGCTGGAGTCTCTTCTCCCTCTCAAGTGACAGATGAGAGGAAGCAGCCTCAAGCTGCACCAGGGCAGATTTAGATTGGATATTAGGGCAGGAGTTGTGAAGTATTGGAACTGGCTGCCTAGGGAAATGGTGGAGTTGCCATCCTTGGGGGTATTTAAAGAACCTGTAGGTGCAGTACCTGGGGTTAGTGATTGACTTGGCACTGCTGGGGTAGTAGTTGGGCTCAGTGATCTTTGAGGTCTTTTCCAACCTAAAAGATCCTATGGTTCTAATATGGCAATATGCTTAAATGTGAATATTTGGAATTTTTTAGAGTTCAATTTGTATTAGCAATGACAACTTACCTCTATAAGGTGGGTGTTTTTTCAGTTGCAACCTAATAAACTTGACTTGCTAACACTTCTATTGGCCAGCTTAAATTCCATTAGCAAGAAAGTGGTAACATAAAATGACTTTGTCAAGAGAAAAAAAAAATCCCTCCTTTGTGAAGATACTTTATTTAAAATTTTTACTTCTTGCTGACATAGGCTGTAGCCAAGTAATACAGAACAGAACAACAGGTTGCAACCAAGAGGCTGGCAAACAGAAATTTACTAGGGTTTTCAAAAGTCTTTTTGCAACAGAAAATTGTCTTAAATACAATCAAACAGATTAAGATATGCACAGTCCTTTTTTTATCAAGGAAGTATACTGTAGAAAGACATACAGTTCACGTGTTTTCACAGCAATACAAAACGTTGAGCTGGAGTTAATTTTTCAATATGGGATTGCCCTGCTAAAAATTACTATGATTGACATAAAACTAAAAATATGTGACAAAACTTGTGAAAAAGCTAAGATACACTGTCATAATAAAAAGATGTATAAAATAAGAAGCCTTTGGATGTTCATATCACTGGCATAGGCATTTAAATAACCATCAAGTGACACTTTCTTCTCTTTTCTGACAGGAAACTTTGATCCGAAAGCCACATGTAACTTCTATGATAACATAGAGCCTGGTCCTGTTGTGCCACCAAAGCCATATAAAAAAGGTGGGTCAACAAACAGGCATCATCACCAAATCTGCATTGAGTGAGGTTTGGTTTTTTGCCACCATAATCCCAGTGGTGACAGGAAGCAGCTCTGCTTATTTGACTTTTCTCTCTATAATTCAAACCAGAACATTTTTCTGTAAGTTCAGTAATCCTGGTTTTAAGTTGTTTTCCTCAGGCAGATGGTTGAAAATGAATGTTCTGTTAATACCACATTGATTATAAATAGTTATTCCCTATTAGAAAAAACAGCTGAAATAGCCAGTGTGAGATACCATGCTCTGAAATGGGAAAATCAGCAATCTTTTCCCTGAAAATGTTATGTGTGGTAAGATTTATAATATTGTGTCTCCTCTTGCTGTAACTAGCATGTACTGCACTTGGTAGTGGAAAAGAGGTAGCTCTTCTGAATCCTGCAGTTCTGCAGTCTGCCTGACACTCCAAAGTTTGTAAATGAGTTCTGGTTGCTGATAACACTCCAAGAAGGTTTCTGTAGGTGAATTTTGAATTCATATTAGGAGATTTCCCCCCTCTTTTGAAGCAAGTGTTTTACCCCTCAGTGTGGAAACTCAGAAGAAGGAGGAGGCCTAGAGTTGCTGCTTGTGGCTCAAAGAAAAGATAACACTGGGAGGAGTTCCCTGCATTAGGTGATAGTGCCCAGGAAGGATGTAGCATTGGGTGAGCCGTGGTGTGCAGGCAGCTGCCTGGGGTCACCTTAAATTGCAGTGATCGTGCAGTTGATAAAGGAATTGTTAACTTTGTGGTGCTCGAAGAACATTCTCTTAATTACACTACTATATTTAATGTATTATTTCAAAGCAAAACAAAGTGCAAAAGTCAAATAAAGTAAGTTATTTTATTTGGTAGTTAGGAAGATAGTGCCTTGTAAGGGTTTGTACAACCAGCTTCCAGGTTTTGTCTGCCAGCTTATTAGAGATCAGTTGTAGGGTTACTGTACTATATTCAGAGCTTGTATTTTTACATGCAGACATCAAATTTTTTTTCTTAAATAATAAATATTGTTTAATATTTTCACTGTTGAAAGTGTGGGCAGACAGACGGCTGTGGGCAGACAAGGGTGTGCTCTGTGCTGCCATCTGGCCAGTCAGTGGAACGCAGCCCAGTGCCCACACTGCCTGCCTTACCAGGAATTTGTTGAGGTCAAGCACTGCTGATGTGACTGTGCAGCTTCTGGGCTAGGGACTGTTTGCATCTAAGCCAAGAGGTTACTTTTATTGCCTTTGTTTTTCTCTGAAGACTGAAGTACTATTTGCACTAAGTAGCAGACATCAGCAGTCTGCTGCATTTCTTAGCAGGTGTGGCAGCAACTGCAAATTACTTGGTGTGCAGTTACAAACTGCAGGCCTTTGTTAGACATAAGTTCACAGATGTTTAGCAGTTGGGTGTGTCCTATCCATACATTCTAGGTATGTGTTATTGTTAACAAATATTAATATTTTCTAATGTGTTGTGTTCCTACATCCTGGGAGTATTCCTTACTTACAGTAGATAACCTGAGGTGTTGAGGTGGTGTCAGGAGACTTGGAAAACTGAGTGTTTCTGTGACTTAATGTGTGATTTGCATACATATTGATTTTATGAGTGAAAACAAACTTAAATATATCCCTGCCTCAGAGGCATGAGGAAGAATTGTCCTGTTTTGAAACAGGCCTGTCATTTTATTTTTAGATTGTATTCTTTTTCAGCCTGAATAAATGCTAGAAAAATATCTCTTTCATCAGACTGTTTGAAGCAGCTAAGTTAGAAGTAGTTCTCCCATCAGGTAGAGCAGTGTTATTGTAGTTTAAAATTTGGAAATAGACTGCTCTGTGTAACTCTTAACAGGATGGTGCTGCACTGCCAGTAACAAACTTGTATATTTTAAGCCATTAAAACTTTAGCAGCATCAGTGACCTAACAGTGGTGAGTGCTCTTCTTGGTTTTCAGGTGTTACAGTTAAATTTTAAAAGTGAAATACTTTAAATATTCAGATTTCACAAACTGAATTAGAAGCGCTTTAGGAAAAGGTTTCCATATTCATTTTAAGATAGACTGTTCAATTTGGTGACCTTCCAGTAGTGTGGGCTTGACTGTTAATCCTTCTCTTCTGAAATAAAATGTTTTCTTTTGACTTTCCTTTAGAGCATCAAAACAGCTCCAAACAGACTCCACGAACTCAGCCAAGAGATGAAGACTTTGAAGGGGCCCCATGGAATTGTGGTAGCTGCACCTTTCTAAATCACCCAGCACTAAATCGCTGTGAACAGTGTGAAATGCCACGATACACCTGAAATTCAGGAAGGGGCTGCACTGGGTTGAACACAGGCTCTCAAGCCAACAGCTGTAAGAGAAGGAAACATGGGGAACCTTTCAGTCCATCTGCCTGGCCTTTGCCAGTCACCAATCTTCATATTGCAAGGGGTGGGAGTGATATGTTAGGATGTTTCTGCTTCTGCTGCACTAGAAAATAAATAAATTAAGGGTTAAATTCCTTCCCATTGCAGTGAGCAAAGCAGAAAATGAAACCTGAAAATGTAAAAGGATTAATTTTGAGAAGAATGTATGCAGGAAAGAAAATAACTACTGGTGTTTATTCCTGTGGTTATAGTTACTGCTTAGTGGCTCTAAAGAAAACCAACCCAAAACTACTGTTTTTTAAAAGAGAATCATAGGACTCTTAGAAATGGTGTGAAGTGTTACACTTACCCAGAAAAACTGAAGAGCCAGAGCTGACTTAACCTGGCCACAGCTAGCTGGAAAACAAAGGCTCCCTGTGCTTCTAGATTGTAAGCTACTGAAAAAGAAGACAGGTAAATGCAATGATAAATTTTGCAATGTATAAAAAAACAAGGAGAAGGGTATTTGTAATTGCTGCTTTTTTTCAGGGTAACTTATGTCTACAAAAAATTGCTGTTTGAAATAGTGACCTGAGGTGACTAAATGAGGAATGGCGTGAGTGTTACAGAGAGTATAATCAGAGGTAATTTTTTACAATCCCGTTTGCTTGTACAGTGCTCACCTGGCTGTGTCAACACTGGTAATAAACGGAGAATGAGTTGTACCGCGTTGCGGATAAAATCCTGCTGCATGCTTTCATTGGGCCGTCGTGTTTCCCAGCTCAAAGGATGCTTTTCTGCACAACCTTCCGAGCCTGTGCTGTGTGCCAGACACAGGCTACTCCAAATTTTCTGTTTGGAAGACCTGGGCTCAGCCATGGTTGTGTTTGAGAAGAGTTTGTACTCAGTTCCTTAGGCCTTTTCAGCTTCCAATTTGTGAAGAATTCATGGTGTTTACAGCACAGAAGGTACTTTGTGCCCCAGATCAGAATTAGCTGAAAGATAATTAATCAGCTCTTCAGTAAAAGTTTATTTGCACATTATTAATAAACCAGCCTGTACAAAATAGCAGATGCCAGATCATGAAGAATTACACACTGCATTCTTTCTATTTTGGTCAGGAAATATTTGTCATAGGTTAAAGAACACAAGACTTGCAATTGAAAATCCTGCTGGTACTTCTCTGCCTGTGATACACTGTATTCTAAAGGTGATGTTCAATCTGTCTGAATGCTTCAGGCTGCGGGAATAAAGCACTCGATACTTTGAGATCGACCTTGGGCTTGGGCAGCTGAGTGAGTAGGGTGATCTGTGTACTGGTCAGGGGCTGGTACAGTGCATTTGAGTTTTTATGGTATAACTTCATCACAATTCAGGATGCAGCCAAGCACTTCAGCTGAATTATGGTAATTGTCTGGGTAAAGCAAAATTTGCTATTAAATTTACCATGAGAGTTTTAAATGACTTCATTTTAGGCTGTTCTTAGCTCATGGCAGCCACATCCATATTGTCAATTACCACAGTTCTCTTGATGTGTGATAACATGCTAAGCTGTGGTAGAACAATCATATGTCTGAATCCTTACTTAAAATAAAGCAGCATTTGCAAGTGGTGGGTAGAGATAAACTCATCTTGACTGCATTGCTCAATCTGGTGTCTTCTCTCCCCACAGTTTATAAAGACAACAGTAAGAATGGAACTGTTGATCTTAGATGAGGAACCACTATTTTATCTGGCATTTTTCAATATGTTCTTGCACTAGCTAAATCTTCAGGATAATTTTAAATAAGCTAAGAGATCTCCAGTAATCAGTGTGCACCACTGATGAGCAAAACAAAGTCAAAGGCATCAGAGATAGTTTTCCTTCCTTCCTAGTGATTTCCACTGCTGTGGGGGGAGCTCATCACATGTGGAAGGGGTAAGAAAGTTACTGTCAATTACTGTCAGCTGAAATTAAAAGGCAGATATTAATTTTGTTGATGTCAGTGGACAGTTCGACAAAACTGAGAACTAGGAAACAGATAAGCAGAAGCATTGCTGTTATCAGCTGTATAATGAATGACTCTAAACAATACCAGTAACTTCATGGCTTTTCTATTCTGATGCCTTTGCCATTGTATTATTTCAATTTTCTGTTCCTTTGTACTTCTGGTGAAGTTCTAGAAGCATTTGTTTTTGCTGGAATTACAAAAAGATAGCAACTGAAGTGGCAGTCAACGAATGAGAGTAGGGGTGTCATGCAGAAATACAGTTGTGCCATTTTCAGAAAGAATAGATGCTGCTTTCAAAGGAGGAGGTGCAAATACGCATTCAGTCCAAAAATGCCCTGAACTGCAATAACAGTACATGGAGACTGGCAAATCTTAGTCCCAGCTTCACCAGAGGAAGAGAAGGAAGGCTGCCACCACAGCAAGATTCTTATTGGAAGAGTGAGTGAGCGCCGTTAAATTGAAAAAGTCCTTTGTACCAATGGCTTTACTCATTTTTTTCAATTAGTCTCATTTGTTGCTTGTACAAACAAACAAAGAAAAACACCACACCCTTCTGTTCTGTTCTTTTACTTGTAAATGCCCATACTCAAATGTTAATAGTAAAGACCTGATATGGTGCTTGAATATTTCTAGTTTATTAGAATGTAATTGTATTTTGAATATTGGAAGATCCATTTTCCCCCGAGAGCAGATTATACCATTTAAACCCCAACTGAATTGTAGATTATACCAAAAAAGATTGGTTTATGGAATATTTATTGAATGCACCTAAAACCCTAATGTCAGCTGGCATACAAAATGCACTGTATTGTATAAAACTTGTGTGTGTGTGAATGAGAATGTTGGGATGCTGATGCTGTTGTGTTGAGTTAATGCACTACTTGTGTTTTGTTTTTTCCTTAATGACTGAGCTTTCCCTCAATCATGCTACTACTAGATCAGTAGAGTTTGTAACTGACTTGGACATTCAGTTATTCAAAATGATCTCACTGTTCATTGAAATTTTATAAAGCTTATTTTATATTTACTGTGCTATTAAGATGAATTCCCTTTAATTATAGGATACTATTGTAGTTCTTTAAAAGTTTATTTAGAGTGGGGCTTGTGGAAAATGATTCAGAACCTAGTAAACCAGAAGAAATCCTGAACTTCAGATCTACTTTTAATTTGATGTAATTATTAGTCTTGTTTGGGTGAAGAGGGAAGGGGTGGGAAGTCAAGCAAAAGGAAGTACTTTGTAAAATGTAGTCTTAGATCAGATTGAATTGTGTATCTGTGTGTCTGTGGTATGTGTGTGTTTCCCTTGAAAAATGGGAGGTGTGGTGAAAAGGTGTAATAATTCTTAAAAGAGCTGGTCTCAGTACTTTCTGATTATGATATGCTACTGAATCACTTTTTTTTAAAAAAAACCCTCAACTTTTCTCTCAGTTACTTTATCTCTCCCAGCTATACATTTCTCACTTCAATTTCTAAATACTTTTTCAATTTCTAAATACTTTTACATTTAATATTGATTGTAAAATCCCTTGAAACAGAAATAGAAATACTTGAAATGGGGACAAAATAAAACCAATAAAGAATGTTTTTAAAAAGAATGTGAGAATATTAAATATGTTAAAAACAAGCTTGTCATCAGGATGATAGTTCTTTTAAAATCCAGTGATGTACCCTAGAATGTGAACATGACTATCCTGATGAGAAGTGGATAGTTGGACATAAACGATTCAACAGCCAATTTGGTAGCACAGAACTGATGTGCTCTGCACTGCAGTGACTCCAAATCCCACAAGGAAGGAAGACATGCACAGATATCACATCTCACAGTCAGTACTGTCTCTGTGTGCAGCTGCATTTGTTTTCGTTTCAAAGTGTCAATCTTACACCAACCCAGACATGGTTTTGCCACATTTCTTCAGTTGGGGCTTTCATTGCTGTTTATGTCCATAAATGCAGATATTTTTCTTGGAATAATCAGAAATCAATGGAATTAATGCAATATTATAATCCTGGATTTCCGGTATCTTTGAAACCAATTTTAAAAAACTGTGTTCTTTAAACTTATTTATTTATGGTGGCACCAGTGTATCTAATCCATACTTCCTGCTGTGTGAAACCCTGTTAAATTTTTTCATTAAAAAAAGAAGACACGATCTTGTTTAATCCTGTATATATGGTGTCTACATTCTGGATTTGTGTATGCTGTGAATGAAATTATTACTAAGAGATGAAATTGTATAAAAGCATTCAGAGGCTATGCATGCATGGTACCTCCAGAAAGTGCATACTCCAAGTTGCAGATTCCTGCAAAAATAAATTAATAAAACTAAGCAAACATCACATCCTGCATTTGTTCTTGTATGTAGTAGGAAACATTTTTAAAGTACAACTTTTTTTGGCCTTCATAGCCTGATTGTTTCTGGTCTCCCACTTGGACCTGTTGCTGTAGGAAGTTTGTTTCAGGGCTTTTGGGGTTTTTGTTTCGGTGATCATTAGGCACTTGCTGAATATTGAACTGGGGTCCAAATCCTGTTCCCATGGATGTGAATGAGCAGGAATCCCATTTAGATGATGGATATTCTGTGCAGCTTCTGGTTGGAAACAGGACACAGCACGTTCAGAGTGTGAGGCTGACCTTAGCACTCCTCCCGTACCGCTGAGGAGAAGGTTGTTCCTGAAGGAGCAGCTTTACCTGCTGCAGCCTGGATGAGGGGCTGGATCCCTGCTTCTCAGCAGCACCCAGGGGCTGCACACAGCAGTCCTGCTGCTGCTTCAGCCTCTTGGAAGGGCAGTGCCCAGGGAGAGGGTGGAGAGGTGGAAGTGCACAAATCCGAGTGCAGGCACGTTCTAGGGCTGCTCTCCATCTCCTCGATGGCATCGGCTCCCACAGCTCAGACCGCGGGAGCTCCGGAGCTGTTCCCTGCCGTGCTCTGCTCACACACACCGAGGGTCCCTCGGCGCCTTCTGCTGACAAACCTGCTGCACTTCAGCCAGGAAACAGGTAAGAATTTCATTTGGCTTTCCTTTTGCCAAGCTGAAGTCATCACAGTTTCAGGAGAGATATTTGTTTTAATTAACTATTTGATTTTTGTTGCTTGAGAGAACTTTGCAGTTGAAATTGATGATTTAAAAAAAAAAAAAAAAGCAAGTGTATTGACAGGTCTAACAACAAGTGCTCACCATTTCTTGTTGTTTCCCTGAGGTCATGAGGAGGAGGATCTGCCTGAATTGCAAAAAACTGGTTGATTAATTCCTCAGAATTACTTTGTTTTGGCAGCAGTGAACCATGTGTTAAATGTGTGGCTCTTTGAGAGATGATTTGTCCTGTGGTCTGCTGAGTACTCCTGGAATTTAGTGCTGCTGCTTCTAGTCAGGATAGTCCATGCTGTGATGAGAGGTGCTGTGTATTCTTTATTGCACCATCTCTGGTTTCAAATGCCCTTTTTGGAAGGAAGTGATTGATACCTGATTTTGTCTGAACAGCTGGACTCGAAGTGTTATGTACTTAATGGGTCACCTGATTTTTTTTTGTGGAACCCTTGTGAAATTGTTGAAGAAGTCACTTTGTTACAATAATTTTTAGTTAAAAGATCAAGGCTAAATTTTGACACGTTCCAGTCTGACAGTAAAGCCAGGCCAGATATGTAAAAGCTTCTTTCAGGGGTGCCACACTGCTTCAGAAAATGTTCTGTTTCTCTAAAAACAATAATGTATTGAGTTAAACAAAACAAAACAAAACCAAAAAAAAAACCAACAACAACAAAATACCTGCAGGTAATTTCCCACATAGGCAAGGCTTATAACCTTGCAAGTATTTGCTGCTTTTGCAAGCTCCATTTTTAAGATACAAATTCATTGTCTCTTCTTCCTTAAGGTAACAAAGTCTCCCTTGCCAGGTTTGCTTATTTAGGAAGACAATATGGTTTGTTACTGCTTTAGAAACTAAACCACAATGCCTGGGAATGAAAGATATGCAATGCAGATGCTGCCTTGATTTTGATTAAAGGCTTCTTATTTTTGGAAGAGTTTTAGGAAAAGAATTTCAGGGAAAATATGGAATACTTCAGGAAAAAAGCTGCTAGATGAGGAAAGTTTTCATTGGTTTGAATGTGATATTCTGATTCCAGACTGGTACAGCCCAACAGTGCCTTGTGTAGTTGGTGCCAAATTCCAGCATTGGTTACAGTGATGGAAAAGTCACAGCTCAGATACCTATCCCAAACTCTCAGTGGCTCTCTGCTGGATTGTTCTAAAGTGTCCCAAACCAGTCTTGCAGGTTTCAGGCTTGGGGGATTATATTTCATTTCACATGAAATAAGTACTCTCTGCTTTTGAGCCATTCAGTTAAATCTAATGATTTTGCCAAACAGGAGTTGCTTTTGGCAATACCCTGTGTGCTGGAGAGTGCCTGGTGTGGCTGCCCCCAGTCAGATCCACGTGGAGGAGCCCTGGCCCCCAAGGACACTTTCCTGGTGGATAATGGGAGTGAGCAGGGTCTGAGAAAGCTTTAGAGAAGGACTTGGGCTTTATGGGAGCTTGTGAATCCTTCCCTCTGGGTTTCCGTATATGCCTTGCTTTGCCTCGTGGTGAGAGCTGTGGTGGTGGCGGCGAGCCTTGGGTGACTTTAGTCACCATGGATCCTCATGGCTTGGTTGCAGTTCCAGGTAAGTGATTTTACATTTCCCCCAACCCCCATTTGTCTCCAAACTGATTGTTCATAAGCCAAACAGACATCATTTTACTTTTTTTTTTGACTGATAATGTTGTATGACTGTGAAGCTGTCCCAGATGATCATCCTTCAACCTCTGAAAATTTCAAAGGTGCAGTGAGTAGGTAATGAGCTGTACGTTCACACTCTTCCTCACAACACTGGTACCTCAGGTCAGTGTTGTATCACACAGAAAGAACTGGATAAATACTCTGAATCAATAAAGCACGTCTTAAAACCCATGTTATTTGTTATTTTTGCAGCTTACTGCAGGCTTTAATGTTTTTTTCAATGAAACTGAGAAGCAGACTGGCTGCTTTGATCCTGGTGCCCTTTTAAGAAAGTCAAGCCAATTCTGGTAAGAGTTGTTACCTCCAGTGAAACAGCAGCTGCCAGTAAAATTTACATACTTTGTGTTGTGCATCAAAGTGAGATATTTCAAATAGATTTTGTTTTTAAATTGTGTAAGTTGGACTTAGCTTTCTAATTAATCAATCATGTGATCAGTGTTATGCATGCACAACATTAATCTAGCAGACTTTGCATCACGATGATAAAACTGAGGTCCATGATTCAAAAGAATGATAGCAAAATCCTTTTTATTTTCCACTACAGTGCTATTAAACTTGCCAGACAGATAGCATGTGCCCTTTAAATGTTCTGTCAGGTTTTCCCAGTTGCTCATCTTTCATTACTAATCCAAAATGAAATATATCCTACTTTGTCCAAGGAGGCTCCACATGTATTTGATGGCTCCTTCGCCAAGGTTATCTGATGGATAGCAACATTTTTCCAAATTAACAACAGTTCTTGATGCAAATGTTCCCCTGCTGAGCATCACCTTCTCTCCAGCAGCACTTCTGTAAATGGAGTAGACTCTTAAAAGTGACAAAATCAAAATAGATGAACATTTAAAGTCAACTCTTGAGTGTTGAACAGCTGTATGCAGGCAGGATATGTCATGAAAAATAACCATTATTGAAGCATTCTGACGTGGTCATCTGGAATGGCAGCTGATGCAGTTCATATCTCAGTGCAAGGACCACTGTTCATGCAGAACTTCGAGTTCTCTCTGAGTTTAATACTAGAAAAAAACAGTTAACTGTATCAATGTGCTTTCTTTCCTCGTGCTAGTTAATTCCTAATTTTGAGGTTTTCCCTTCCAGTGAGGCTGAGGTGCAAAGCCTTAGCATTTCTGATTTGTTATAGTGTCTGTTTTTCTAAATAAATTCTCGGTAGGAATTCAGCTCTGTCTCATAGGAGGTTGACTGTTTAAATCCAGCTGTATTCTTGGTGTGTGGGGCTGAGAAGCCATGGTCACTCTGTCTTTTGTCTTTCTGATCTCAGCAATGGTTATGCTGAGACTCACTCCAGGCATCTGGGTTATCACCTCTGACTCCAATGTCCTGGTGCCCTCTCCAGATAAATTCTCCCTCACTGGGGATGAGCTGGGGTTGTTGTGTTGCACTGACAGGATATCCACACTGCTGGGGCTGTGGAAGATCAGAGGGTGGAGATCCAAGCTGGACTCCTAGATCAGGGTGCAGGAGGCCGGGAAGCCTTTGGAGGAGCACTCAGGTGCACACCGGGAGAGGTGCCAGAGCAGGGACAGGGAGAGGCTGGGCTGCTCCCTGGGAGACTCCCTGCAGCCAGGGCAGCCTCCCTGGGTGTCTGTGCTCCCACCTGTGCAGGGTCCTGTGAGAGGATCATACCCACGGCAGCACAGCATGGCAGGCTGTTACACTAAATACAGCTACACTGTTTAAGTATTCTGGTGAGACTCAATCATCTCTGCACCCAGGAGGGAAATACAGATGTTTTCATGAGCTAGAAACAGCACAAAGTGTGTGGAATTCCCACGTGGTTATGCTTGCCTTTAAAAATGAAAGGGAGTTTATTGCAGCAATAAATGCAGAGTGTGTAAATGTTTCCCAGTAGCTTTCAAAGCTGTTTCTTAAAACTGGAAGTGAAAGATAACCACTTTGCTCATTTTCCAGCTCGCAAATTCTACTGCCATCAAATTTGTTCTAGAAAAGAAACTGTTTGGAAAGAAATTCTCTGCCCTGACAAATGAGGGACCTGTTCCATATCCAGAGGAATAACTTACTGTCTCCCAGATATTAATTTTGTCTTGTCTGTGTTTTTCTAGCTTCTGCAGATGTTCAGATCGTTTTAAGGTCATGTTCTTTTTCAGCTATCACATTTTTCCACCTGCCTTTGCATGCAAAGGCCTCTCTGGGCTCCTGCAGGTCACTGCCTGTGACAGACACACACATGTGTGACTTGGGTGTGTGTGATGCACCATCGTGCCACTTTCATATGGGAAGAGGTCGACACTTGTGCTGTGCCATTAGAATTCAGAAATCCCAGCACCTTCAAACATAGGCTCTTCTCATGGTCTTGCTCACTTCTTAAGGCATCTGCTTCTCTGTCTGATTTTGGGGCAGCCAATCTGAACTCCTCTTTTTGAAACGGCGCGAATTTAAGAGTTTAGTGACAGATTTTGTGAAGAACTACATACACTTGTTATTTTTATTTATAATAATCAGTATTCAGGTGTGAGAAGAGTAAGGTGATAGCGAGGAACATCAAGAGAAAGATGTGTTGGTACCTTGGTGTAGTTATTTACATTAAATACTGTGTTCAAGACATTGGGATTAACTGCTGCTGGTAGTGGTTATCTTTGCAGGTGGGTCCAGGAAAGCAGAGTAGAGGGAGACAATCAGTTCCCTGGACCTGCTGGTCACTCCTCTTTGATACAGCCCAGGACACCATTGGTTTTCTGGGCTACAAGTGCTCATGACCAGCTCAAGGCCAGCCCCTCATCCAGCAGCACCCCCAAGTCCTTCTCTGCAGCGCTGCCCTCAGTGAGCTCTTCCAGTCCGTGCTGCTGCCTGGGATTGCCCAGGCCAGGCACAGCACCAGCACTCGGGATTGTTAAACTGCATGAGATTCCCATGGTCCTGCTTCCCAAGCTTGTCCAGGTCCCTCTGGATGCCTCCTTCAGGTGTGTCACCTGCATCACTCAGCTTGGTGTCACCTGCAAACAGGGGTAACACCAAGGGTACACTGGGGGGCACTTGATCACCAGGTTTGCCATAATTGTCACTGTGGGAATTGTGCCCTTATTGTCCTCTTCCCAAAAGCCATGAAAAAGGGTCATATAAAACATAGATGATACTTTCACAATTATTTTGTAATAAATAGCAATTAAACAGCCTAATTTTCTCTTTGATTTTCTCTTTTCTTTCCTTCTCAAGGGGGTCCACAGCACAATGCAGTTCTTTAGCTCAGAGATGATTCCCAACATAAACATTCTACCAGTATGTTCAGTTTGCCACCATTTCAAATACCAGCAATGAAAAGTCTGCAGCAGATTAAACCCTTTCATGTGCTGCAGGGAAAGATATAATCTAGATTAAGGCTCTAAATGTCACTTCACCTTCACTGAAAACCTTATTGCTTTTTTTTTCCTTATTTTTTGATTTTTTTTTTAAGATAAGGCTGCCAGATGTGCTGCACTAATTCTTCAAGGTGCACTAGTGGCACTAAATCCATATGACTTGGTTTTGCTCATCAGCTTTGACAGGAGAAGATGCTGATAAATCTAATATTCCTTCAAGACAAACTTCTTAGTCTTCAGGTCACATTTATTCCCACACTGCAGTAATTCAGGATTTCTTACAAGTTAATCCCAAAGCCCTTTTCTAAGATTTCAGACATTGCCTACTAGTAACAACAGTATTACTAGAGCCCTGAGACAGGGCCCTGGTTCCTCCCAGGAGGAGAAATGGAAGGAGTAGGAGGCAAGATCTCCACCTCTGTGGGCATGGCAGCAGTTAACACCTGTTCTGAATACATCGGTTTTATTGTTCCTGACAGATTTTGAAAGCAAACCCAATATGAATACATTTCAATGTATGTTGGTTTGATGAATGGGCCTCTGCAAGGTATTTTTTCTTTTTTTTTTTTTTTCTCACTTTCCAATATACAGAGTTCTGCAATTGCTGTGGTGTTGTTCCATTGCACTGAATGTTTAACAAAGAAAAGTTCCTTACAAGGGGAGTATCCATGACTTGAACCACAAGATGGGTACCTATATCTGTTTTGGTTTTCTTTTCACCTGATAAGAATATATTGCTAGTTTTACCTGATCTTTACTTGCCCTGCTAGCAGGATGTGTGGAGTGTAGATGTGTGTGTACACAAATATAAATTAGTCCAGTTCACAGGTAGCTTGGAGCTGGCCCCAGAGGGGCTGAGCACTTGCACACACTGCATTGACCAGGTTAAAGCACATTGCTTTGGGCACTGTGCAAATTCCTGTGAAACACTGACAGCCCTGGGCCATCCACCACCTCTCCAGGATGCCTGCTCCAGGTTTTGACCCCCTTTCAGTAAAGAAATTCTTCCTAATCCCCGGTCTAAATCTCCCCTGGTGCAGTGTTGACCCATTTCCACTGACATCAGTGTCCACAGGACCTAAGTAACTCTCAGTAAAAGATTTCTTGAGTTGGAAAGGGCTTGCAAGAGTCCAGAGATTTACCTGGACAAAGTGATCTAAAGGAATTGAAGCCTCAGAGATGAACTCAATCTCTGCAACATCCCCTGGCTTCTGAAGGTGTCTAAAACCAATCAGCACTTCTGCTTGTGTCCAAACACTTGATCCTGCATCCAAATAAGCCAGATTGGCCTGGAAAATTGGTAAAGGGTGGTGTGAGTTCCTCAAGAAATCTGATCATGGTGATGTTTGTGTAACAGCCTAAAAGTCAGGTAGAGGAGGACAGAGCAACTGCACTTGTTAACTTCTTGTTCAGTTCTAGCTGCAGAGAAACCAACATTTCACCTTCTAATGCCTGTAGTGTGTGTAGTGTTTGTGTTCTCTGCATCTGAGACTGCAGTGGGCATTAATCATAAATAAAAGTGATATAAATAAATAAAGTGAGCCACCCCTGGCCACTGCTAAGGTCCTTGCCAATATTTGCTTGTAACACCAAGGCTGCCACTCAGCCAAAGCTTTCCATTCCAAATCCTGGCAAACCCACACAGTACAAGGGTAAATTTCTGGAATATGATGAAGTTCACCATGATCATGTCATTGTATGGAATAAATTTGATTTATTCCATAATAAATAGTAAATAATAATTCCATAATAAATAAATAAATAAATCCATAACAAATAATAAATTTAGACAGGCATTGTATCTGTAGGTATGGGGCTGTCAGGGTGATGTCCTGTCTCCCTAGGGGTTTAGTGGTCAGTTTTACTCATTTTCACAAGGATTCTCATGCCACAGTCCCTGTGCTGAGCAAACCTGCTGATGTCATCTGTCCTTTGCTAGATGCAGTGAAATTACCAAGTACAAACACGCTCAGCATCCTTCTCTGGAGGTCAGAGCCGAGCTGCTGTGTCACTTGTTAAAGCTGAGATAAGCCATAAGCCCCAGGAATGCCTGGAAAGCTTTTCTTTCCCTCTCTCCCAGCCACTCATCAAACAGTTCCATTAATCCTGGGCTGGATAATGAGATGGTTCCTTTCCTAACAAAACAAGGGAAGCTATTTTTGAGCAGTTAAGGAGCTGACCTTCAAGAGGATAGTACAGCAGCCAACACAGAGTGTTGCTGCTGCCCTGCTGGAAGGGGTGAGGCACAGAACAAACACTGCACTGGCCCAGTGTCACACACCATGAGCTGAACCCAAACCTGCCACAGCCCCAGTGTCACACACCATGAGCTGAACCCAAACCTGCCACAGCCCCAGTGTGACCCAGCCAGGACATTGGGCACCCAGAAAACACCATCACTGCTTTCCTGATCAGTCCCACACAGCAAAATTAACACTGCTCAGTCTTCATCTCAGTGCAAGCTATTGGACAGCAGCTGAGGGAAATCGTTGTGGGCAAGTCATAGTTCATGGTTAAAAACACCTACATCAACTTCTGGGTGGTATTAGAAAAATCCACTTTAACAAGTGCCAATATGATATGAATTAACTACTCTATATAACTACAGGATCATAGAATATCCTGAGTTGGCAGGGACCTACAAAGATCATCCAAGTCCAGTTTTTTATGATTTACATATGTTAACTGATTAAAGAAAAGGTTCAGTATATGTAATACAAACCTTGAAAATAAAGGAAAACATCATTTGCTACATCAAAACTAGAAATTACCATTATTCATGTACTGAAGTAAAAGAAAACATGACCCCCTCTGTGGACAGATAAAATAGGCCTAGCTGATCATTAGCATTTTTCACAAAATTAAAATAGGTAAATGAAAAATCTTAATAAATATAGAAGAGCAAAGTAAAAGATGTTTGCCTTCAGTCCATTCAAATTAAGTTATCCCCACACTGGATATGCATTAACTCAGCCAAAAGCAGCTGTGAGACTGCTGAGACTGAGCCTGTGTAGAGCAGCCCTAATTGAACTATTACTTTGTTAGTTCATGAGTTTATGCTCACAAGAAATCATGTCTTCAGTATTAATGCAGTGGCATTTTTTACACTGAAACAGAGCCTCCTGCACAAAATTGATTCCATTAAAATTCTTTGGTTAAGGTTCAAGGAGAAGGTTTCAAAACCAAGCTACAAAGGGAAATAAAACAATCTGCCTCCCCCCAAAACTTCTGCAAGAATCCAGTTTGTCACAGGCATACCCTCAGTATAACTGCCCCAAATTAGAGCCTTGGGGTAAATAAAACAACAGTCTCAAAGGTTTTAATAGTATTTGGTTTTGTGTTATCTGAAGATATCTGAATTTGGGATATTCATGTAATTCTGCCTGAAACAACTTGGAACACAAGCAAAACATTTACTGAGAGCTGCCTAGTGCTGATTTGGATGTGTGAGACTCCCGACATGCTTTAAAGGAATATTTATGAGAATGCAATGAGCACAGTGTCCAGCAGTCAGTGTTCCACTGCATTCCTGGAATGTCTGAACTGCAGCACTTACAGAGATTACAACACAGAGTGAAAAGGAATTAGCCTGGAACATGCAGGTCTATTTATTTATAGAAGCCAATTTTATTTAACAGAAAAATACGGAATAAATCAGCTCTGACATTAATGCAAGTTCTGATTTTCAGCACCAAAGCACCTTTGCAATAATGGAAATTCAGGGAAGAGTATTAATGGGAAAAGTCTCTTTGGTTCACGTGCTCAGTTCTCTTTTCAATAAGAAAAAGAGGGTTTTGTCCACATCATCTACAGATTTCAGTGCTTCCTTTTCATTCTATTTGTTACTTGTTTTGACAGCTTGGACTGTGTACATTAAGAAAGGCAGTAAAATTTGGTGCCAAAACACAGAGGTTACTTTCTCTTGTAAACATAATGACATTTAGAGCAAGGCTGAATATCATCAGTGTAAATAGAAAATACCTGCAAGTCCATTTATTCCCCCTTTCATCCTGACAGGAATAATTACTGTTTAAAGCTCTCTACCTGAAGACCTATAATCTTTAGAAATCATCAACAGAAATAAACATACCTTTCAAAACTGAGAAGAAATGAAACTGTACAACTTAAATTTTCCTCCTTTTGTCTGGCAAAACCTGTCAATAATACAAGATGCAGCAGTTGTCTAATTAAAAGAGCAAAAGAAACATTTTTTCCCTAAGAGAAAAAAATCTTCAGAGCAGATTCTATGTAAATTACAGACATTAGAGACTGGAAGAATATAAAAGATGCTGGGGTTGAATTTCAAGTTCACTGTAACTCTCTTTTACTGCAGCTCACAGAATGATTAAAGCAGACACAGCACAAAACCCTTGTCAAAAAAACAAAAAAAAAAAAAC
>VXBR01000871.1:1899910-1951607 GCA_013400215.1 Cisticola juncidis
AAAAAAACAAAACAAAAAAACCCACCTATCTGCAGGGAAAGTTTGAAATTATTTTTTTCAAAGAAAGCCTGAATACCATATCTATTAGCTGGGGCACCAAAACCTGAAATAAAAACAACTGAATAAATTATAGACACCATGATATTTTTAACATCCCACTCATCTTTTACCTACAAAAAAGAACCACTGGGGGCAGGTGTTTTGGGGTATTAGGCTTTTATGTATTTTTTTTCTTCTGATCTTCACAACTCCCCAAAATAACACAGAATTAATTTAGCCAGTTTAGTCTTGCTTTATGCACAGGATCCAGGTGGAGCTATTTGCTGGTGCCTCACCAGGTACAGCCAAGCAGAGTTTGGGGTCTGACCCAAACTGCTCAGCCCTTCAGAGCACATTCCCCTTAATGTCATTCACAGTCTGCTTTTCTAGGAAATTTATTATGAACTGTCATGGTGTTAATTTATCATTCCCTAAACAATGCCTGGGTTTTACCCCAACACAATCATTTGATCTCTGTTGAGGAAAAAGGGTTATCTGGAGCAGTTTATCGTGATCTTGGTAGATATCAGAGTAAAAACTGAAATGAAATTGTAAAGCATAACAAGATGGAAGGCTTAAATTGGAGATGTCCTTGTTCTTTATGTCCTACTGTGTGTTTAATATTCAGAGAAAGTATTGTCTTCCTCATGAAGCAATAGAAGAAAAAAAGGGGCTAAGAAAAAGTACTCATAAAGCAGAGAGGGCACTGAAATGAGATACTGAAAAGGGGATGGAGTTGTTTGGGGTTTTTAAACATTTAAGTTTAAACTGTAATTAAACAGGAGGCTGGCTGGCAAGCTAATACAGAGAAGTTGTAAAATAAACATTGCACAAGGGGCATTTTGGCTGCTGCTGCAACAGGGCTGCACATTGTCCTTTGGCAAGAGGATCCGTGTAGGAAACCCAGGAGGGAACAGTCCCAGCCCTGAAAACCCTCACTCAAACACAGAGCTTGTCAAGGTCCCTCAGGGGAGGGAGAAAATTTTAGCCATCAGGACGGTGTTTGTTTTCTTTTACAGAGCCTCCGGTTAGTCGAGAGTTTATTTATACGAAGTCCAGCATGTAAGTGCCATGAATTTTACATAAAATTGTAATGAAAAGAGTCACAAATCTGCTAATGGTGCAGTGCTGGGTAATGATTAACAGAAAAGCCAAAGTAAATCAATAAATTATTTGTTAGGATAGAAAAATAATCTTCTTTTCAGACATAAAGGATGAGGTCTGAACCCTCACAGACATCAGAAACATCAGGCTTGTTGTCTGACAGCTGGGACTGTTCCCCCTTACATACTACAGGAACTAAAATATTTTTTCCAAAAATAAATGCACACTGTGATCTTGAGTGACAAATATGTAGCTTTTGAGGGTGATAAAAGTCCTCAGCTTTTCAGGGCTCTTCTATCTGATTCTATCAGATTCACGTACTGACCTGCTTGTGCCTTTCAAAGGATAAATATAGCATAAAAATCAATACTGAGATACAGAAATTTTTGGTACCTTTCCCATTATTGATTAAATCTCTTTCAGAATTTAAGGCAATGAAACATTTATTACTTTTTCAAACTCCTCTTTCTTTTTATTTTTCCCTGAAAAATTCTTCCTCCAGTTTTGCCACCCTGTCCTTACATTTACTGGTTTCACTTTGCTTCAGGCTCTCCGTATTTCAAAGAGCCAGTGATGTGAGATACACACTGAGATTTCCCCTACTTCTATTTGATCTATTTTTACCAGGTCTCCTGAAAGAGGCTTAAGAGGCCTCTGTACTGGATCTGCATATTCATTGTTCTCGTTCATCAAGGAACTCAGACCTCCAGTCCCTCCTGGGGAGAAGGAAGAAGCATGCAAATTGTTCAAAGTTGATTTTTTATTCTGGAAACACACACCTGCTTCTTTCTCACTGAAGCTGATGATAATGTTAAAATGCAGTTAAAATCCTTTTCTGAATGAAGACATTTCCCTGAATCAGAGCTATTACATCCAGCACTTTGTCTTGGGTATCAATTTTTTTTCATTTGCCTGTCCTTAAGGAAAAAATGCACTGTCAGGGAAAACTAAAATCCTTTCCTGTCCTTCAGCTAAAAGATGGGAAAAGCACAAGATGAAATACAACAAAAGTAATGGCAAGACATATTTTGATTTACAGATATTTATTTATCTTAAATCATGATTAAATTATAAATAAAATAATGATAAATTATTCCTTTATAGGTTTTTTAATCATGTTTTAAGCTATCAAATGGCATGAATGATTTTTTTTAGTTGCAAAATCAAATTTCAAATAGAGATACAGCAGCAGATACCAGCAAAGAGATGCCTTTGCTTTAAACTCCAGCTTTATTCCATAGAAAAGATTCATCAGTGTTTCAGTGCTGGGGGAAAGGAGCTTATAAATTGTCAGGAAATCTTTGATGTATCTTGTAGAATTTAAAGTCATGGAATCATAGAATGGTTTAGGTTGGAAGAGGCCTTAAGTTCATCCACTTCCAACCCTCCTGCCCTGGACAGGGACACCTTTCACTATCCCAGGTTTCTCAGGGCCCCTCCAGCCTGGCCTTGGACACTTCCAGGCACCCACAGCTTCTCTGGGAAACCTGTGCAGTGCCTCACCACCCTCACAGTGAAGAATTTCATCCTAACATCTGCTCTAAACCTGCCTTTTTTCACTTTAAGACCATTGCCCTTTGTCCTGTTGCTCTGTCCCCATACAAAATGTTCCTCCCCTCCTTTTCATAAGCCCACTTAAGATATTGGAATGCCACCCTGAAGCCTCCCTGATCCTTTTCTTCTCCAGGCTGAAAAGCCAATAACTTTCTTCCTCTTTAAATCAAAGTAAAACTTTTTCTGAGTTGCATTTACTAAGAACTCAACAAGAGAATAAAATGGGGTGTAACCAAACAATGTCTCCTACGCCCCCTGCATTATTCCTGAAGAACCCTTAATGTTTGGTGGTTTTCAGCAGCTGCCCAGGGCACACCTGACCCCACAGGGTGTCAGGGAAGGGAAAGAGGCAAACCCTGTGGCAGGGCAGCTTCTCTGCCTTCACAGACTGATTCAGATGGGACAGCTACACCCAGCCCGAGGGGTTTATCTCTGCCGATGGCCCAAGGCTCAAGGGCCCCAGGGGGCAGCTGGAACCACCTGGGCCATCCTCAGAACATCCTGTGACTCAGAGGATTGCATCACTGCATTGCCAAATTCCCTGCCCTGCAGGAGAATTTGACCATGAATAATTTGGGCACTCTGGGAACTTGGAGCAGCTGCCACTGGGCAGATCCAGAGGAGGACCAGACCTTCTGCAGGAGGACCCTGCTTCTGACAAAACTGCAGCCATCCCTTCAGCAGTTCTGCAGCCACCACCCTGACCACCATCTCTCCTGCTGGTTTGCTTCCAAACCAGCCAAGCCACAGGGAAAAGGAAACAAAGCAAGAGGCACAACATCCACACAAACCATCGCTGGGCCACGACAACCTAAGCCAGTAGCAGTCACCCCTGTTCTGAAAAGGAAACCTATTGGAACTCTGGAGGCTGAAAATTTCAGGCTTTCTGTTCTAAAAGGTTCTGACCCTCAAGCAAGCTCTGTATTTGACTTGAGGCCATGGAACAGGCTTCTGAAATTGAGTGATGGCATTGGGATTGTGGGTGTGTAGTTTGAATAGTATTGGGATCTCAGAGGGTGAAAAACTTACTTAAGATTTTAGTGTATACTAATATATATGGGGCAAGAGGGAGGATTTTGGGCATTGTCTAAGTCCTTCTTCACCTTCTTGGTTATGGGTGTTTTTTTCTAATTGGGTGAAAAAGGTCCCCATTGTGGGCCTTGGGCAGCCAATTATTAGGTCAAAAATATAAAGAGTATAGGTGCCATCTCATTATTGGGCGATTAGTGTTTAAAAAACCTTGGAAAGAGTTAGAAGCATCCATTTTACCTCCATTTTGTAATTTGCTAGTTAGAGCTCACAACTCGTGAGGCTGCAATATAGGTAAGATGTTTATAGTTAATAAACATCTAAATTTGAGCCAAACTTCATCTCTCGCGCTGTTAATCCCGATCTTGGCAGAAAAGAGGCCAGAACTATCACAGAAAGCCCAGACGTGCCTGCACAGTGCCTGGGGAGGAGCAGGAGGAAGGCAGCCCCTCAGGGAAGGGGAGTGGGGCTGCCCAGCACCCACCATGGCCAGCACACAGTGAAGGACACGCTTGGCATCCACGGCTCCAACCCAGCTCCTGGGGGAGAGGATCACACACACACATCTACCAGTCCAGGCCCTGGGGGAGGAGAGCTTTGGCCTCACGGCCCAGCTGGTGGTGGACAAGGCCATGGAGATGA
Organism: Cisticola juncidis; assembly: GCA_013400215.1. NCBI lineage: Eukaryota > Metazoa > Chordata > Aves > Passeriformes > Cisticolidae > Cisticola > Cisticola juncidis. Next base: position 1,904,279 of record VXBR01000871.1, read on the forward strand.
AGAACATTGAAGGTGTCTGTGGAGGGAACATTAAACCACGCCCTGCTTGTGCCTGGTGCTGAAGGTGCTGCAGATTCAGCCCGAGAAGGACATCACCAGGAGATCATGGAGAAGGAGGACACAAGAATATCTGAATGCTTGGAGCACTGTACATGGGGCTGGCAGGCACTGCCATAAACTGCTACAGGTACCTGGAACCTCTGCACAATGACTATTGGAAAATAAAACTTCAGAACAGAGGTGGGGAATTGGAGCTGATGCACATGGATGCATTTATTGATGAGCTGATCCATGTGTGTGATATTGTCCTGCCTTGACTGCAGAAACAGTACATTCTGGAAGGAGATGAGCAACTCATGCCTTGTGTTAGTGCTCTGGAAGAAGATATGGATGATGCAGAATCCAGTGAGGAGGAGGAAGAGGAAGATGAAAAGCTGGAACAAATCCCATCTCTGGACTACTGCAGGAGAGGATTCAGGGACCTGTACAAACCTGGCAGATCTCCAGTGGTGCAGTACAGGTGGAGCTGGAGCAGGTGTGCAAGAAGGCACAGCCACTCTCCAAAGAGAAGCAGCCCCTGCTGTGCCAGGAGAAGCATCACAGCCAAAACCCCAGATGGGGCAGGAGCAGGTGCCAGGAGAGGGGGCACAGATCAAGATCTACATCTCCAGCACCTCATCACAGTCACAGACACAATCCAGTGTGACACTCCCTGCCCTGAGGGAGGTACTGAACCTTCCTGCCTGGCTCTGACCATGTATAATCTGGGTGCTCTGAGGCTTGGAACAGCCACTGGACAGATCCAGAGGAAGACCCAAAGCTCCACAGGAGGACCAGTCCTTCCATAGCACCACTGCTTTCAACAAGACTGCTGTCAACGACTGAGAGAGAGGGGAAAGACTGATTGGTGATCAGAATCCATTCTTTACTGTGAGCTAGATATGCTTATATACCATTCTAGGAAGGTGAGTAATTTTTTACTACTAAAGTAATTAGGTTAAACATCACACAAACAAACTTATACATTTAGCAACATCTTTTGTTTGCAGAGGTTGATTCAATCTTCTTCTCCTGTCTCCAGTCTTGATCCAATCTTTTTGTGATCTTCACAGCTCTGTTTGTTCTTGCCAAGGTATCTTGGTTATCAGACTGGCTATGCTAATTAAATCCACATCCTGTGTCCACAGACTGCACCCACCACTTCACCAGGACTGCAGCCACCACCCTCATCCTGATCAGAGTGCCAGGCTGGACTCTGACTTTGTGGGTTTAAATCAGCTTTTCTGTATCATTGCATGCATTCTGATGCTAATATATTGCAACTCTGACCTAAAATCTCAAGGTATTTGTATGGGGTCCATTTCTCCCACAGGTTTACTTTCAAACTAGCACAGTTAGTTATGAGAAGGAGAGAAAAAAAAAAGATGTTCTTGGGCACTGCCAAGTTGCTCCTACTACTGAGGAAAATGAGGATAAGACATCCTGTCTTGATCCCCATTCAGTGTCTTGATAACCACTGGGATAAAAATTTCAATAGATCTGCTCATGGCCCAGTCAAAACCTAGGCATATATCCACATCCCCAAAATTCCTCACTTATCCCCACTTTCAGTCCTAAGTTTCAGTGTTTGAAAATAATCAAAGAAGTTGTTCAGATATAAATTTGGTTACTTATAAGAAAAGAAGACCTGAGCAAATTCCAAAGACATTTAGAGACACAGCCAAGAGCCCACTAGATAATATTTATCCTGAAGGACCTATGTAAACATCACTTGGGTGATTTTAAATTACTAATCAGGGCCTGGAATAGGAATGTTCTCAACAAAAGCTTTTTCTAAGTAGCAATTAAATTCTGGGGTTTTAACTGCCTTTGGGGTATTTTAGACAAGCTTTGCTCATTAGCCCCATCAGGAGCAGCAGGAACAGAATGAAGGTTATTTTGAAACCAAAATGATCATGCAAGGAAAAGCACACTGGCTCAAAACCTAATCTGGAGCTGATGGCTCATCACAGTTAATGGGTAATAGACCTGTGACAGAATATAAATAATACAAGTCCCACCTTGCAGTCTGAAAAGCACAACAATTGCCAAGAGTTTATGTATTCATCCACCTACTCACATTTTGATTCTAGAATAATTTGTGAACTTCTTGCATTCTAATAAGGAACTGCTGTATTCACATTTCTGTGCACCCACCAGAAAAAAAAGTATCAAACTACAATTTTTCAATTATTTATCATGTTACAGATCCAAACCTAAAAAGCAGAAGATATCATTTCGTTTTAAAGGGGAGTTAAAAATAAAAATCACCTATTTGACTTATTACAACTGTGTGAAGCAATATAAGGAAGATTTCCTTTTAACATCTCACAAAGGGAAGCAATAGAAAAATAATAAACTTCAAGTAGAATAATCCTGACATACTCACACTACATCACAGAGAAAAAGAAAAGATACATAAAGAGAAGATAATCCCTTGAAACACAACTGACCTTTTATCTGAGACCTGTCTTCCAAAGTCCAATTAGAGAACATAAATATGCTGCCAAGTCCAACAAAACAAACTACATTATTTGAAAAATAGAACTATATTTATCTTGTCCTTGAAGCCTGAGAAGAGGTGAAAAGTAGAAACTATAAAATACATACATACACATAAATATACCCGTATTTGATATCCTTAATCCAGAACTCTAAGCAGTGAGTATTAAAAGAATTAAAGTTAACAAAGGTAATCCCCATAAGTGGAAAAGTGAACCCTAGGGAAGGAGAAAATGGAAAAACAAAGAATCAGTGGCTGAGAAAACAGTTGTAGTTCCCTGGAGGAAGGGAATAAACCCTTTATCCTGCCTGTGTTCCTTGGGATATGCACCTACCTCATTTATAAATGCACCACCCCTGGGGCAGTGGTGAGACCTCATGACTTTTTGCTCACCAGTTAAAGGCTGGCAGTAACAGAGGAGCTGGCAGCAGTAAAAAACATCCACTCCCATCCCTCTGGGATGAGCAATTTATTAATTAAGAGCCTCACTTTCCACCATAGAACCACAGCTGTATCACTGAAACTGTTTGGGGCACAGCTGTAAAGAATTAAATGCCACGGGGATGTGACTCTGTGTTGGTTTGGAAAGACAGGTATCTGTCAGGGAAGACTGGAGTTTCTCTTGGAATGGAGAATGTAGAAACTCTTTCTCTCTAAATTATTACAATTTTGTAATTAGGAGCTTTCAAGCAAAAATAATGGGAATAGGAATAACAGTTGCTTACTAAGAATATTAAGAAAACCACAAATGCAGTAATACAAAAAATAAAACCAAACAAGCAAACAAACAAAAGTCCTAGAAAACCAGGGATACAACCTGACACCACATTGTCAAGGTGTTGGAAGCAGTCCAAATGAGTCTTCCTGGAGTAACAGGTGTTGTTCTGTGAAGTAGAGATGATCCTGTAGAAAAAAGGGTCCAGTGCTGGTGAGATGGGTCCAGTCTTCCTCCAAGAATTCAGTGGAAAACCAGCTGAGCTGGGGTCCCTGTGTCCCATTTTACCTGTTAAAGGAATGTTTGGCTCCTCCCCACTGGGTGGAGCATCTCACTGTGGGATGATGTAATGTGTCAGTCACTGTGAGCCTTAATGGCCCATTAACAGAAGATATCCCCCGGAGGGGAAGACCAAGTCGATGAAAGAGGTAAGACACCCTGCCCCAGATGGTCTGTTATCAGAAGGCATCCACCCTCTTCCCCCCTTATAGTTACAAGAGATAAAGAACAATATCTCCCAAACGGTTTCAACAGATGAAAACAGAATACACATTTTTTTGGTTACATTTTTCAACCCAAGACAGACTCATTTATTGATCATCCAGGAGTGCCACAGGGGCTTTTTCCAATGCATAAAACAAAGAGCAGCAGGATCTCCTATTGTCAAAGGAATGAGCAGTAATCAGGAGAAAAACCTGTATCAGATGAAGGAGTATGGGAGAAAAGGGAATTTCATCCTTAATATAAGACTGGGTATAGTAATATCCAGATAACACTGGATCCTGGCCATGGGAGGGAACAAATAGAGACAGGCTGGCAATTCTTCTGTTTTGTGACCATTTTCAGACATATCCTTAGGGTTGGCCTTTCATCTCTGACTGGAGCTAACCCTCCAAAATCTGGTCTTCAGCTATTGGACTGCCCCAAAGAAATTTCTCTTTGCTTGGCAACAACTCCTTCCTAGGGAGAGCAACAAGCAGCAGCTGCAAAAGGCAGAGCCTTTACCTTTCTTATTTGTCAGAAACCATCAACATTTCTTTATCTGCGAAAACAAGCATAAAAAAGTAGTAGAGAGGAAGACTAGGCCACATAAAAAGCCATTTCTATTTGTCCTTCCTCCTGCTAATGGATCACAGAAAGGAAGGTTAACAGATTTGGGATAAGAGGAGGAAAACGACCCCTTGGAAGTGCAGCCCACAGCCTGCCCTCTGCTCCAGCTGTGCTTTGGGGCAGGGCAAGGGGAGAGCAAGGGCTCTCCTGAGCAGAATGCACAGAGGGCTGCAGCCACCACTGTGGAGACAAGAGCCATTGATGAAAAAGGAGGGAACATAATAAAGTCTGTCCTTTTGATATCAAAGTTACAGCTCCACTTGTGGAGGAGTCAGGAGTGAGGGAGTTTGAGCACACATGGGGTAGAAGAGCTTCTCTCACGTCTTTTATGAGGTGGTTCAGACAACAAAAGAAACACAACCCAGAGGAAGAGCAAACCTGCTGAGCATCACACACCAGTGTCTTGCTTGACAAGATACAGAAGGAAACCTCCAAAAATCCATCTTCATTTTGCCACAAAGTTGTAATTGGGAGTCAGTCAAGTGAACAGGGAAAATAAAGCTATGGCTCTGAAAAGGAGGCAGAAGGGAGGAGGAAGTGAAATGCAAGTGATGAGAGCACCACCTCCACTTTCAAGCCATTAATGATACCCAGCTGTTTTTCACCACTGAGAATATTACTTTCCTCCCTCTGAAAGTTAAGTTAATGCATTCTATCAAACAGGAAAGAATTTGAAGTGACTAATATCCACTCTTGTGCAGAGAGGTTTTGGCATGGTGTTTTCATCCTTCTTCCCAGTCTATCAGCAAAGCAGCAGAGAAAGCCATATTGAGTAGCTTTACAAAATTAATGCAATTTGCTCACTGGCATTTTCATTAAAATCCTTTTGCCAAGATTTAATTATAAAAGTTGGTGGTTTCATTTTACATACTGAAATAGTTTTTAATTAAAACTTTTGTAGTGCTTTAAGTCCACTTCCTTTACACAATTTATTTGATGAATTTGATAAACCTGAGCAATTGAAGTACTCTGGGTTTTTAAATTGGCTTTATTTTTGTCAAAGACCCTGGCAGGTTTCTAAATGTCAGCTGTGTAAAGCTGACATGATGTGAATGGGAGCTGCCTGTGGCTGCCATCCTGGCTGAGGACTTGGTCTTTAATCAGACTACACCTATCTATCTGTTTAGATCCTGCTGGCACATTTGAGAGTGAGTGCCCTGAGCAAAAGAATCCTGGTGTGACCCCAGGTGAATTATTCAATCCTATTGCAAGCCCAGAGCCTTGCTGCCTTTGAAGGTCCAAAATAATTCCTCAGAGATCCTGAAGCCCTCCCAAAGTACCAGCTTGTGGTGCACACTGGGCATGAGTTTAGGGCCAGCTGCTGGTCCCACTGCTGTCAGTCTTATTTTGAGTCATTTAAACAGGATGTGCCCACAACAAAACAGTGAATGAAGAGAAGAGAATTGAATGAAGGAAGGTAACTGAAAGATGGAAGGTGAATGAATGACGGAAGGTGAATGAATGAATGAAGGAAGGTGAGTTAATGGGATCCAGGATGATCCAGGTTGTTTCCTGACAGATCCAGCCACAGGGTACTGACACAAACCCAGTGGTGTTTGCTCACCTTCTGACAGTGGTGTTATACTCCTGAGTATCCATCCAACAAGGACCTACACAGGGACAGATGTAACCTCCCCACACACCCTCTGCCCAAAAAGATGGCCCAGATTTAACTGGCAGCAGGAATCTGCTGGGGTATGGGATGCACGAGGGTAAGAGAGCAAGGCTTATTGTGCTGCCTGCACACGGCTGGCTTTGTGAATAAACAAAGGACTTCTGTTTGTCAAACTGCCAAGTGAGCGCCCTTAATTATAAGTGAATTGAGCTTTCTTGAGAAATTAACACAGTCAACAAGTGTCTTTTCTTAAATTATAAACAGATGATACTTTTCAGCAAAGGCAAAATGTGATTAAGAAAGCTCCTCTGTTCAGAAAACACAATTTGTGCTTTAAACTTCTAATCAGTCAAAACTTCAAAGCAGAACTTACCATAACCATGTGGACATGTTTTGTTTTGTTTATATTGCAGTTTATAAATTGCACAATTATTTACTATTTCAAGTCACTTGTGGCCTTAACTGAATTAACCCATGTGGCACTAGCAAATGATCAAAATGTCAAAGAAGCAAAACAAATATAGGCTTTTTGAAAATGAACATAATAACATAATAAATATCTATGCAAATGATTTCTGTGTACAAAATTGCACTGCTAAGTGATAAGCCCCACACATGGGGCCAGGAATTTAGTTACTTGGCTAATCAAACAGTATTTTCATATTTACAGTCAGGACCACATTTCCTTAACATCTGCTCTGAGATGAGACAAATCTATTTTTTGTTCTTTGGAAAATTTCCACCATGTGGGATGCTTCTCAAACTCAATGTAAGGACAAAGGGGACTGAGGAATCCATCAATCTTACCTGTGCACACACCCAGAATGAAGGGATTCTCTCACTGGGGGCTTTTGTAAACTCTCACCATGAATAATTTTCTTGCAAGATTTGGAAGTTTGCCTTCACTGAAGAAAGATTAGTTTTGAATAGACCTTATTTGTTCTTATTTGCTTAAATTTAGAAGTATTATGTGACTTGCCCTATACAATGAGCTGTTGAAATTGCTCTGGTAACAGCCTGGTTTAGCTCAGGCCCAAGATGCCAAGGGGAGCTCTGAAAAAGCCTTTCTAAATGCAGAGAAACAAGACAGCAGTAGAGCAATTTTGTGGTGCAGATACAGAAGTTTCAGATCAGTTCCCATGCCCAAAAAGCCAGTGAGAGCACAGCAGTGCCAACATGTGTGGGGTGTGCAGGCACCACATCAGCAGCCCAGTGAGCATCCCTCTGGCCATGGGCAGCCCTGCTCTGCTGGCCAGGGGCTGCTGTGTGGGCCTGGCTTCTGCACTGAGCCTGGGAAAGAGAGGCAGTGCTTGAATTTATACAAATGCAGTGCATCAAATGCTTATCTTTTGCTCCCAAACGCTCTTTTCCAGAAACAGTACTCTGTTCTTGACAAGATGTAAGCCAGACCTGTCAGAAATCTAGGACATACTACCCTGAATCCCAACAAACCCTCAACGTGTGGACTTTGGCAGAACTCTTGTTTAGCTCATCCCTCTGTGGGGTGTTTCTGTTAGGCTGGAGCTACACGGCCATCCAGCAAGAGAAGGGTTACATGGTAAAGGTGGAAAAAGGAGGACATGGTCTGAAAATGTGCTTTGAAAGTAGGGTCTTACCTGGCTTCTGTGTGTGATTCCATGTGGCCAAAGACATTATGTCAATACAGACGGAGAAACTGCAGCTCCTTGTTCCTGCTCTGAAACAGGAATGCTTTTACTGACACCATGTCCAGACAGAGTGATGGAATAGATAAGCAAACCCAAAATAATAAACCCACAACTGCTAGCAGCCTTCTGAACATGCCTGTGTTGTTTACAGTGCCAGAAGAGGAGAGACAGGCACCTCGGAGGTGTTGTGCAAGGCTTGTGGCTCCGTGTAATTTCAGTCCCATGTCTTATGCTCACAAAACCTCTAACTTCAAAATAAAAAAGAGACAAGGCATCCATGGATCTTACATCCATTTTCTTCATCATGGAACATCAATCATTTCAAGGTCTACACAGTGTCCAAAATTATATACTCATTGAGAGAAAGAAATTACTAATTATACCTTACTGGATATGGACTACAGGATCTGTGTGTAACCTTGGTACTGGAACCTCTTGACTTTTAGGTGGAAATTCATAACATGAACAATCTTAAGGGAATATCTGTAAACAAGAATTACCACACCATTTATTTTTTTAAATTTTATTATGAAAGACCTCACTGTCTTTCCTCCTAAGTGATTAGTACCACATGTTTAGTGCAAACTAGTTTGGCAGTACTGATCTACAGTCTGTAAGTGAGCTGCTCGCATGCTGATGTTATCTTTGTTTCTATTGTAAGGTAGTACAGCTGTGACTCATGTTTCTGCATAAATATTTAAATTATGATTTCAACATTTTCGTTTTGACAATACCCTGCTAAATGTTGCTGTGATAGTTTCAACAGATTTTGAAAAGCAAGTGGGAATAACTGATTGGCTCTCTTTAATTAAGCTATAATGAAGTCTTCCAACAATTTCAGATACATCAAGGATAATCTGTAAACCAGTGTTATCCTACTGTTATGACCTTTAACCATTCTGTTGCCTGTTATATTGATCTACTATTGTGCTACACTGTGTTCTGAACTAAAATTCAGGTGTTTTTTTCTACCTTTCCTAAGTGCTTACCTCACACACTGAATAATAAAACCCTACCTGCATATTCCAATATACAGTGCAGCTCATCTGCACATCAGTTGTGACTCAGTATTTCACATCCTCATGAATAAGCAAATAACCTATTTCAAGATTAGCAAATAAAATCTTTCAGCACAATTATGTTTAATTTAATTTAATAATTAATTATATTAACATGAATTGTGCTTAGCATTGCTCAACATTACTTTACATTTCAAAGTTTGATAAACCCTGCCGTGTGTGCACTTGTTTGTAGGTGTGATATCAAAAGTCAAACAAAAAGTCTGGTAAGAGTCAAAGTAATGATGGCATGGTCCAAAATGTCTCACTGGGTATGACAGCCCCTGACTTGAGCTGGAAGTTCATCAGTGAGCTGAAATACAAAGCAAGACAAAGGTGCAATTTGTTTTCTTTAAGGTTGATGTACTGGAGTCATGGGACAGAGGCATCAAGTTGCACTTGAAGTGGTCTGCACCTTTTAGAGGACTAAAGTCCTCATAAAAATTGCTTGTGTTGGTGATACACACCCATTTCCTGGTGGAAAGACTTAAAAATACACGGAGTTTAGCTGAGAACAATATTACAGTTATCATCTTGTATTTTGCTTTACAGTGACATGATTCTTGCATGTTCCATATTCCCCCCTTTTCCTCTTTTTCCCTAAAAAGAAAACCCAAAATAGAGAATATCTGATGCCTCCAGCATTTCTACTGTGAGATCTCTTAAAGCATTTTATTCTGTTAAAGAACTTTCCTCTGCTCAAGAGTCATTTCTTCGGGATTGTACAAATGAAGAATAAATTGCCCTTGACAAATCAAGGTTGACAAGCTGCACTGGTACATTCATTTCTTGAAAATGCTGTCCACAGAAGACTTGGAGTTAGATTCTAGTTATAACCTGATACAGATTGAAGCAGTTTACATGGTTTTTCAAGTAATCTTCCTTCATACTGGGGCAGCACTCAGCTTTAGTGTTTTTGGAAGAAAGTGATTTTAATACTGAAATATCATGCAGGGAAGGGCATTAATATTTGTGTTATGTCTCCTCTCAACTGACTCCTGGTGGTGAAGAGTGAGTAGTAATAACAAAGGGATTTCTGTGCTCATAAAAGCCAAAGGCAAAGAGTTCATGCATCTGTATCAAACAACAAGCTCTGTGGCGATTTTTTAGCAATGGACCCACCTGCAAGACAACCTATGCAAGAAAGAGGGATAGGACTGAAAGCTTAGCAAAAATAAGCAGCTGAAGTGCTACACCCCCAACTCCTGAAGCTCTTTAGGAAGTAGCAAAGCAAATGTGAGTGCTGATCATCCATCATACGCTAACTCATGTTCTTGCCAAAACAAACAGAATACAACTGCAACTGGCTTCAGTGGTGGGAGGGAAAACACTTGTTCTAGACAGTGACCACAGATGGCCAGTGACATCCTGTCTGTTTTCCAGTTGCACAGGACTAGGAACTGTGTCAGGTGATCAGGAAGAGCTGCTGGATCCTCAGTTCCTGGGGCACCCCACCCCTGCAGAACTGAAAAGGAACAGTGTGGGAGATCCTTCCAGCTGAAGTGGATCAGTTGGAAGGACAGTCAGAGAAGAAACTCCTAGACCAGCAGTCTGTAGATCTGAAGAAAAAAAAACCACTACAGAAAAAGAAAAAAATACTCCCAAACTTATATCTTCCCATTAAAAAAGCTTAAGGAACTCATACTTTTAGGTTTTGCTAACTGCAATTTAACTGGGATGTCTTTGGAAACACATTATTGCCTTCTGGGCTCCTTTGAACCACCTGGTGGTGTAATTCCCTATGAAAAATACAGAATTATATTAAAGCAATCAGAAATCTGACAGAGTAATTTTACTTAAACTCCCACTGCAACTGCAGGAGAGAATGTCTCTCAGGACCAAACCAAGCAAGATAACCAGCCCACACACTCGGGCTGACTCTTCCAAAGCAAATACACACACAGGGTAACACAGTAAGGCTGCCAGCTGAAGGATGTTGAAATACAGCAGTGAGTGACAGCTGGCTCATACAAACTGAACTGGTTTTGTCCAAACAAACCAGCATGGACTTTCCCCTAGCCCTTGTTCTGAGCTGGCTCGAGCCTTCAGCCTGTGCTGGGGTTGAGCTGTGGCTGATCTATCCAGCCCCACAGATGGACCAAGGCAGGAGGGCACCTCTGTCTGGGCCAAGCCTCTGCTCACAGCAGGATCAGTGAGATCAGGGCCGTGTCCCATCAGGTTTGGAGTATCTTGGATGAAGATCCCACTTTTCCGAGCAACCTGCTCCCTTGTGTGACCACCCTTAGAGCAAAACATTGTTTACTTTTGTTTGAATGAGATTTCCTGTGCTCACTTGTGTCCTTTGTCTCTTGTTCTGTAACTGGGCACCACTGGGAAGGGTGTGGCTTTTAGTTCTTGTTTGTCAGGAATTTATATCTGAGCTCTCTCCAAGTCAAATATGCCCTGGTGTCTCAGCTTCTCACCCATGACAAAAACTCTAACCCTTCATCCATCCTTGTGGCTTGTCACAGGTCTCCTTCTGTTATGTCTGTCTCCCTCTCATCCTGGCAATTCCAGAGCAGGATGCAGCACTCCAGGCATCACAGAATCATGGACTGCTTTGGATTGGAAGGGATCTTAAAGATGATGTAGCTCCAGCTGCTCTGCCATGGGCAGGGACATTTTCCCCCAGACCAGATTGCTCGAAGCCCTGTCCAACCTGGCACTGAACATTTCTGGGGAGGGGCATCCACAGCCTCTGTGGGCAGCAGCAGCTGTGTCTGAGCAGGGCTGAGTGAGGGATCACCTCCCTGACCTGCTGCTGACGCTCTGCCCGAGGTGCTGTTTGCCTTCTCTGTTCAATTGCTGGAAATGGGTTCAGCTTGTGTCCACCAGGAAGCCCCTGGACCCGTCCTGCAGAGCTGCTTCCCAGCAGCTGCTCCCTGGCCTGTCCCTCCTAGGGTGGGACTTGGCACTTCTTGCAGAGCTCCATCAGGTCCTGTCAGCCCATTCCTCCAGCATGCAGAGATCCCTCAGGACAGCACTGGGCCCTCTGGACAAACCATTCCAGCAATGCTCCTGTGCCACTTCCCAGCTTTGAAGGGCTGCTACTCATTTGCCCACCTTCATCTCCACAAATGATGAGTACTCCTTCCATAAATTCCAGTAATTTATATATCATACATATAGTAACTAGAAAAACATATAGGTACATACAGCAAACATACTGGGCCCAGCTACAGCTCATGATGGGACAGCATTCCAACAGCTGATACAGATCTAGGGCTCTTTAGATGGAAAGATTAGAGCTTGGATGCTGACGTGGATTTTAAGAAGCTTGCTTACACTGCACAGAGTTCCAGTAACAGACATTGTATGAGCTTTCACTGAAAAAAAAAATTTAGAAGCTTCTGAAAATAATTAAATTAATAAAATCCTAATCTCAGAATATTCCAGCTTGATGAGTCATGAAATTTGAGTACACTCTTGTGCAGGGCAGCTAAGGGCAAGGTTGCAATTCTGCTGTGTGAAAGGAAGACACTGGAGCCTCCTGAGCAGAGAGAAGGCTGATACTGCGTGTTACCTCAGGTTTGTGTGCTGATGTGAAATTTAAATTTATTTTTGTTTCCAGGGTGTGTGTTGGTCTGCATTGTTTGGTTCTGACACACACAACTGATTTCCATATAGGAGACTAAGGATTTGTAAAGACTAAGGATTTGTAAAGGCTACAAATGAAGGCCATATCCTTGGATAATCATGGAGCACTGGACGTGTACAAGGCAGCTGGAAGTCACTAAGAGACAGAATAAGGATTCAGCAGGTGCATTTTTTAAATGTACCCATCAGATACACCCTATGCTCCTTTCTTAAAATAACAGAAGCACCTTCTGCTCCCAGCAATGTTTGCTATTTCAGGAACATTTCTCCCATTTCTCCTCACAAAAGTCAAAGAATCTGTAGCAATTGCCAGACTCTGGTATAAGACCGAGGCCTCTTTGGTGTATTGGCCCCACCCCACCTTTGCATCAGACCTGTCCTAGGGCCATGTTCCTTTCTGTTTTCCTTGTATTTTCCTGCTTTTTCCTGAACATGGAGGGCTTGAGGAAATGTGATTTCTAACCCAGCCCTTGAGCCCTTGCATCACTGAAGCAGCATGCAGAACTGCAGGTATTTCACCTGTACATCTGAGCAACTTAAAGCACATCTCAGAGAGGCTGCTTTACTGCTTTATATATACATGTGTATATTTATATACACATCAATGTATACTCATGCCTCATGTGGAAATATTAGTGACAATGTGTCTGAAAGATGATGTGCAAGAACACACTGACACTTTACATCAATTCATTGATGGTACTTTAATACCAAGTTAATGCATTTCTCAATTAAGAATTTATAAACTGGTAATTCATAAAAAAAATTAAATCACAGCTTCACAAAAAGCTAACTTTAACAGTTTGTCCCCTCCCCGCCAACAAGCAGTTTACAATATATTTCAACTATGTTGGTAGAAAGTTAACAGTGATGTGAAACTCTTAAAAAACATTTGCAACAGCAATTGAAAATAAAATAATGATTCTTACTCAGTGAAAAATTAATAGGAATTGTGTTTCCCAGTAAAAGATAAGTCAGAAAAGCAGCAAAAATTCCCTCTCCTACTTGTTAGGTACAAGCTTTCCCCCTGCCACATTTCTCATGGGCAGAGGCAACACTTCAGCATCATTCGTTCCCAGGTTCAGCACTTCAGTGGTTTTGGCAAGACTCAGAGGTCGTATTCAGAAGTCCAGAGTTTGAGGTGTGTGCTGCCCCTGCTTCCTGTGCTCCAGAGGATGCTCCACTCCTCTTCCTCAGGGTACAGCGGGATCAGAAACAGCTCAGAGTAAAGGTCAGGAGTATGAAATTTTTTCTGTGGGATCATATTCTTTTTTCACTCTTCACCTCTCCCAAACAAACTGGAAACACCAGAAATTTTGGCTGTCACACTTCATATTTGAGTATTAATAGGAGAGACAGGATTTAAATGATGCTGTTATATATTTTCTCTTGTGTACAAACTCCCTTCTCTCTGCTGAAGTTATACATGCACCACAGGACGAAAAATGTTCCTTCTCTAAGTTAAAAGTCACATTTTCAAAAGTCATTGCACTTGACAATAAAAAGGCAATTAATATGCATTTGATATTAAATATATTGTACAGACCTGAACTTCTGTGCAATTCATTGCTTCAAACATATATTACATCCTTTTAAAAACTAAGTCTCTAATCAAAGAAGAACTTTGTTAAAGACAAAAATCTTTAAGAACAAATGCACACAAAAAACCTCTCCCTTTAACTCCTAGTGCATTTAAACACATCTTTGAAATTCTCTGTGTTCCCACATTTAACCTTGCTGCCATTCCATACTGATCTAACATCACTACACAGGAACACCTTTTCCTTGACCTAACCAATAAGGCTGGCATTTGGGATGGTAGTTGGTACAAACAGGAAAGCTGAAGATAATTATCTCACTCCTTTCATGTGGAAAACAAAAGATTTCAAAGTGGATATGATTCAGTTTGTCACCATTGTCTGTAAATGCCAGTGGCCCATTTCAGGTGCCAGTACTTACTCTACCGAGCCAGGGTTTTGGATTGTCCCAGCATATTTTGCAACAACTTGCAGTTAAAACTATGGACATGGAAACTGAAAGGGAGTTTTTGGTCCCTGAGGTATACTAAATGAAATCAAGAACTAAAGCACTGATATTTAGTTTGGAGTGGACCCTCTTTAATGAAAACTAAGTTAGCTTCAACTTTCTAAAGTTTAACAAATAGTCACTTATGCAGGATGACAGGATCTACGCAGTACTGGTCAAGAAAAGTGCACTCTACAGAGTAGTTTGAAGAGTTATCAGTTGCTGAGGACCAAGCTGCTGTCCTGTCAATAGCATGCTGCATCCACCTTGTCTTTCCAAGCTAGCACAAAGCCACAAGATGAAACATGGCCTTAACCAAAACATTATTTTCTCACATCTCCTTAAAGCTACAACTACAGAACCTCGTGTCATAAATACTTAGGATGGGCCAAGTGACTACATGTGCCAGAGCCAAACCCAACTTCTTAACCTTGCAACTGAGTGTGGGCCATATGTCTGTGGACCAGAGCAGCAAACTCGTCATTGCCAAACCAGAGGCAATATGTGCTATGGTAATCCATCCTGGGCTAGTGTTTAAAAGGTTTGTACCATGGAAGGCGTTTCAGACCACTGGCAACTACAATAAAACATCTTTGGCAACCATTGGCGTAGGAAAAGTAATTCACAGCAGCTGGAAGAATTGTAAGGTGTTTATAAAGTTCCATAGTGCATCATTAACTTTCTGAAGTGTGTTGCATGAAGTACCAAACTCCTGAAAAGGACAGCTAAACATCTGCCATCATTACTTGAGATTGCAGGTTTTTTTCATACCACTTTCTCAGACAAAGCTAGGGCTTGTGAAATTTTGGAGGATGATGTGAGATAGTTCACACAAAGGCTTCCAGTGCATTTGGAGTTGATTTGGGTAAGGGAACAGAGTAATGAAGGGCTGAAGACTGAATTTTCAGTGCACCACCGGGAAGTTACGCAGGGACAGGTGACAGATGGATTCATGAATAGATTGAACCACAAAAGTAGCATAATCACGTTGGTGGTGGAATCTCTTCAGACAACAAAACAAACCGAAACAAAAAATCAGCTGCATCCAGTGAGTCCACTAAGTAGCCTCATTTACCTTAAATAAAAAATGTGTGCATTAGAAATACAGAACTTATTCTAAAACATTAGCAACACTCTATAACACAGTGAGCTATAAGAGGAATTCAGTAAAACAAACTTTTGTTTTGAACTACTGCAACTATAAATTAGGTATGTCTTGTGACACCAGATAAGCCAGCTCTTAAGTGTGTGGGATGTGCACAGTAGGGGAGCAGAGACCACACTACTAAGATGGGTAAATTTTTAATAAGCAGAAGAATTGAAAGAAGCTAATTTAAGCTTATTTTCTTCTAAATATGAGCTCAACTTTCAGAAATTTGGAAAATATTTTTGGAACAAACTTGCAGAACTGCACAGCGATCCCTGTATATAAATTAGTATGCAATTTGGCACTAACAATCACAACACAAGAAACTAAAAAGGAAAAACAGAATCTTAAAAAAAACCTCTCACAGGGTATTTAAGCAGGGAGAATATAGTTTTGCTATCAGCACCGTCTCATTCTGTGAGAATAAAGTCAAAGAACTTTAGACCCCAGATGCTACATAAGACCCCATATACAGCAAATCCTCACTATACCTCACTTGAGAGATGCCAATTTAAGACAAATAAGACATTTATTTAAATTTGAGTCTAATAAAATACAGAATCATTTTCATGGTTAACTCCTACCCACACCCTGCAAAAAAACCCAAAAAGTACAGCTATGGAATATATTGAAATCTCTCTGATGTCCACTTCCAAAACAAATGTGAAAAACTTTAAAATAATCTTAGTGTAAGGACTCCAGTTATCATACACATCTTGCCTCAATAATGAATTAATACCATCTATTTCTCTCCAGGAGAGAAGAATGAAGATCATAAAATAAGATACAAGTAATTGGCCCGATTTTGATAAAATTATGAAATTATATAATTAAATAGAGTATTGTCCAGTCATCAGGTGCCACATGAAAAGGCAGCTTAGCAGTTCTGTAAATGGGGTTTTGCTATGCTAGTGTTCTCTATTCTGGCACAGCAGATTTTTCCTTCACATTTCAGTATCTGTAAAGTCATGGCCTTGCCCTAGAGAGATGTGGTCAACATCAGCACTGTTGCTATGCAAGACTTACTGCTGTTTCAGCACATGCAGGATGAATTCAATCCTCCCTAAATTCAAACCTCAAACCTACTACTCTGCTGACTGCATCAAAGTTACAGTGTTTCAGTAAAAGATAAAATGTAACAAATTAATTAAACAGACTTTCTGTACTCAATTAAAAAGAAAGCCTGGTCAGCAAGTTCCAGCTTTTAAAAACAAAAGGATATTTACCAGAGCAAGTGTCTAAGGGGGAAGCAGCCGTGCTCCAACCGACAATGCAAATTCTGTATCTTGTGTTCTACACTAATGTACAGCTGGGCATAACTACAACCAGTATGTAACATCACTGTTGCTGTTCCTTTTGAGAGCTCATAATTTTTAAAACAAAGAACAGGAAATTTCTCACAACTCCTCTTCCCAAGCTTACCACGTAAATAGCAATGCAAGATATTCATATATAAAGTAATTTTACAGGTATGTATAACAACTATTTACACACAGTAACAGTAACCAGACAGTTACTGTTATCTGAAAACAAGGTCANAAAGTAATTTTACAGGTATGTATAACAACTATTTACACACAGTAACAGTAACCATATAGACAGTTACTGTTATCTGAAAACAAGGTCAAAAATGGGTTCCTGAGGCCACAGTGAGTCGAGATGAACGTGTTTCCCAGTTGTGGATCAGAAAGGCACTGACAAGCTTAAGGAAGGGAGAAAAAGCAATTATTTCCTATGAGTTCCAGCAGTGCAAGTTTAATATGCAGGTTACTGATTAGTTGTTTTTAAAAAGCAATCCCAGAATTAAAGTTGCTTATTTCCTCATTTATCATTGATTTTCCATATTATTTTAGGTACCCTCCATATGGTCAAGCACCTGACCTAGAATTTATATTCGTGTTACTTTGTTCAGCTTGTTAAAAATTTACCCACTTATTCACGGCTGTTTTTACTTTATTCTTCATAATATAGATCTTTCTCACTCACAGATACATTCCAGAGTTAGTAAATCACTGTCAATCCATTTGTTCATTTTGATTTTTGCCTAGCACTTGGTTCAGTTTGATTTTAGTTCTCCTACAAGCTGCAACCATCTCTTTCATGCAAGGAAAATTACAACTGAATAGTTAATTCAGGCTGAATGAGTAGAAACAAAATACAAACACATCACCACAGGAGCAAGCTAGAGTCCTCAATTGTCTATTTAATTTAGATCCCCTGCCTATCCCTCCAAAACCAAAACAAAAAAAAGAAAACTAAACAACCCCCAAACAGCTTACTAAGCAGCAACTATACTTTTACTGTAAAATACTTTCTCTGGAATGAAATTCTGTGACAAGGGATAAATGACATCATCAAATAAACTTCCTTTTCTTACTGTAAAAATATCCTAATGAAATGTCTTACTTCTGGCATAAGTAACTATAACACTGCCATCCATATTAAGAGTTTTCTTTTAAAATAAATTGGATAATAACAGGTTGAAGATGCATCTTCATTGCATATGCACACAGTCCTTCCCAGTTTTGCAGCTAAGCCTTTTAGGGTCTCTTATTTTTAGACTAAATTAGTTCACTTATCCATCAAGAGCAAAGTACAAGAAGACTGTTTAATTGATTTAGTAGATGAAGATTTCTAAGAATACAGTAATTTCAAGGAAAAATCAAACAGGTGCATGAAGCCTTTCAAGGGTGGGACAGAAGAAAAAGTTCCCACTTAATTTAAACAAGATCCTCAAAATTATTAAAAACAGTGCAAGAAGAAATACAGGATAAAGGACGGAATCTTATTCTATCTGCCATGCACACTGTAAAGCAGGCAGTGCATAACTCTGCTGGGCTGCTCCAGCCTGTATCCCTTTTATAAACTGTGTGCAGTCTCCACAGACAGACAAAGGGAGGGCAGAGTCCAAGGTTTCACGTGCATCCAAGAACTACAAATTAAATGGCACATAAGGATGGATTTGAGATGGCATTCCCTTGGTTCCCTTAGGTACATTATGCCTGAGTCACACCCTCCAATGTTTGTGTGCATGAACAACAAAAAGCATCAGTCATTCCTGCTAGAAACAGACAGATGGAATACAAAAAACCTTAAAATAGTGCAGATAGTTTTTAAAGTGATCTAGTTCAAATAATAACTAACCTGGAGAGGCACCTTGCTCCGATTAACATTACCATGCTACTCATAATAAAAATAATCAAAGGCATATTACAGAAGATATTACTGTCACCTGATGGCATCCAGGAGACGGTGTTTCCAGTCAAGCAAATCAAAAGAGAAATATATATATAAATTGCAATATATGAGTCAAATATATATGAAAAGCAAAAAGTAACAAATGTAGTGACATTTGCAGAATAACTAAAAAAAAATATTACACATAACCCCCAAAATATTTCAAAACAGGTTCTCTTTGTAGGAGTTCAAGTCCAAATTCTGCTGTCAGCACTGTCTAGGTTGAGCCCGTTTCTAGTATTCTCCAATCCTAACCTACCCCAGAAGTTTCAAAGAACTAAGGAAAATAACATTTTCTCCCCAGGTGTCAGATCAGAAAATCATTCAAGTTTTGGTAAACATATCTCTTCACATAAACTGACGAAAAAAAAATCTAGATTCATTTACTGCAAGGCAGAATTTTTTATCCTAGTAAGACAAGCATCAGGTTAGATGTAAGGGTACTAAATCATAAAGGTCAATACTGAAGGGAATCACACTGCTCATGTTAAGTTACCTGTCTCCCTTCCCAAGAGCCTTGGCAGAATTGTTTGTAAACCACAGTGTTCAATGAAATATTTAAACCAACCAAGGATGGAAAAAGGAAAATTTTAGAATAATTTCAGAAGAATTTTCAAGAAGAAAGTGGCCACATGCAGCTTGAGGGCTCCAACTGTGGATTTTGGATTGTGAGGGGAGTTTAAATTTTGAGGATTCACTTAAGATATTTCATTTTAACAGTTTTTCCAATAAAAGAGAAATTAAATTAAGACAAAGCTCATAAATTATGTGTTATATTATTACTCAGGACTAAAAACTTGTCCCAAAATAGTACTAAAATAAAAATTCAAATTATAGATCAAAGAAGACTGCAGGTTTAATTTAATTCAAATGTGACAGAAGAGAAGGCCCTCTACTTCAGAAGAAAGATCTTGTTCAGTCCCTCAAAAGTGTTTTCATATTTTCTGCATGTGAACAATATGTCTGTGTAATTCTTTCTTTTATGATAACTCCTTGCTCTTACCACCTATGGGTCAAATAGATTTTGATGTGGATATCAATCCCTCCTTCCTACACAGCAAATAACAGAGGCAAGATACAGCAAGTAAAACCACAGGATGGAACTTTTCTCCTTTACAGCATGAGGTTATGGTATTAGAAAGTTTACAAAGCCCCTGTGCTCTAAGCATTGTGCTCTGTCTCATCTTGCAGGTGACACTTTTTCTTTTGCAAACCAGTGCCACTCTGCAAAACCTGCAGCTATTCAGGAGGAAGATCCAGCTATTTTCCTGTTTGTTTCCACAGTGGATTTAAGGAATGACCTTTAATTCATTGTAATAGTCCAGAGATAGTATGAACAGAAAAGGTCAACAAAAGCAAGATGAGCTATCTAGGTTAACTGGCTAATTAATAACACTTGGCCTGCATTAATTTTTGGTTTACCATTTGAAGGACCGTCAGACGTCTCCCATCCCATGGACTTCATCACAGCCTTCTTCCATCGGGCATAGCGATATTCACTTTCTGAAATTGTGAAATCAGAAAACAGAGAAGCCTCTCAATGCATAGGAATACAACCACAAGTATTTAAGAACCAGATACAGCAATATGAGTTTTTCACTCTTTTGCACAGTATTATTTGTTTGCATAGGGAAATGTAAATAAAATCCTTTTCTGAATACAAAAACACTCCACCCCAAACCACACAGTTATGCATAGTAAGAAGAAATAAAAGAAATTTTCTTCATGTTCACCAATAAGAAGATTTACAAGGAGGCCAAAATTAAGCAGTTGATGTTTATGTAGAAGTCCTTCAAATGCTGTCTCGAAGTAGGGATTTCAGAAGTAATTATAATCAAAATGGTAAGATAAAATTATGTACCAAAAATTAAGAAGCAATTGAAATGACAAAAAAGCATTTATCTTGATTAATTATGTCAAGTACATACTTTCCATCTCTACAAGCACTTAAGAACTGATGAGAAAGATAGCTACCTAAAAAGCAATAATTAATGTAGGCTTTTTAAAGCCAAAAGAAGAGAACCCCAAACCAGTCCTGTCAACATCTGTGAAAAAAAATAAGTTTGCAACTCAGATAACACTAAAAGGTTTTACCCTCTGGGTTTATCTGTGGTTCAAATCGTTCACATGTCACTGCTGTCAAATCTCCAGGATTTAGACTCCAAACTTCAACACCTTCTGCAGCTCCTGCTGCCATAGCAGCTCCTAAAGCTGTTGTTTCAGGCATTGATGGCTTTACTGAAGCAAAACACAGAGAAAATCACAATGAGTTTTAATGGAAGTCACCTTGATGACATCAGAACTAAAGATTGACATACCTGTCAAGATACAACAACAAAGCAAGCTACCTAATTTACTCTCAACAGCCATTACAAACTAGTGCTGTTTTCAGTGTTAAAAAGAAAGCAGGAGCTGTAAATCCATCTTACCTACTGGAATACAGAGAATGTCTGATTGGAGTTGCATGAGGATTTTGTTATTGGTCATTCCTCCATCTACTTGTAACTGACTGAGTGGAATCCCACAGTCCTTGTTCATGGCATCTAGAATCTTAAATAAGAGCAATATATGTTACAATTTAATTGCACAGAAATGCTCTGATACCCTCTGAGTGTGAAACACTGATACAACAGCATTTGCTGAAGAGGGTTAAGTAGTTAATTTCTCTCTCCTAAAAATTAAAAGGCAAAACAGACATACTGACAACACAGTTTTGTTTAATATACAGCACATGCATTCTCTTCATTACAGAAATCCTAGTGTAGGACACCTTTCTCCTCAGGTGCTCTAGATTTAGCCTATGTGCTGCTTATGTGACCTGACAGGAATTTTAAGAAAAGCTGATGAGAACATTTATCAAAACTAACAAAGGAAGCAGCAGTAATAAATGGAGTCCTTCAGTTGACCATCCTTTGTCTAGATACTTTCTCTAATTTGATGGATTAAAGAACTGAAGAATTAAAACATTTGAACTGGCAATCTGGAAAACTATTCAGTAAGAATTGAGGAATGTTGAAATGTTTTGAAAGAGCAGCTTCTTCAAATATTTTCAATTAGTTGTTGAAAACTGAGAATTTTATATCAAACATGACAGACAGCAAAAATAAACTGTTAGTGTAATTTTTTGTAAAATTATGTTTCCTTCTTTTGGGCACAGTCTCTAGCTGAAACGTGTTGAAGGGTTTGAAAGGGATGATTAACTAAGACACAGTATTTAATTCACTGATATGTCTCAATATGCTTTTTAGATGTTTTCCTAAAAGCATAAGACTTGCTTCAAACTTTAGTTACTGGTAACACCATGGCATTACTCCACAAGCACCATTAAATACAGAACAGTGTTTTTTGTAGGGTTTTGTAAAAGGAATTAAATGCCTCCTTTACATTTTATAAGACTAGTGCATAATTTTTGTTCACAAGTTAGGCATTAACAAGTACAAAATTATTTTCTCTCTGTAATTTTTCAGTGTATTTAAATAAAAAAGCATGTTTTTCTCAGCTTTAAAGCAACACAGACCACAAAAATAGACCAAAACTACAATGCATTGTGCCCTGTTCTGTAGCTCACAAAGTACCCAGTAATACAATATTTACCAGGAAAAGTCAACATGCTATTTAAAAAAGAACAAAAAAATTGTAGGCTTGCAAGATAGACTATATGGAGATGAACAACCCAGGATATTCTGCCAGCTTCCAAAAAGTAAGCCAGCAAAGTCCTTCACCAGAAAAATCTTTAAAGGAACTAAAGGAACTGCCCAGGATAAACAAAGGTTAAAAATTCCAAGGTAAGAAGAGTAAGGCCAGTTTTCACAGTGGCAGCATCTGGCTATGGGCCTGCAGTGTTCAATGCACTAGAAATAAATTTGAAACCAGGATTCTTGCAGGAAGTTTGCTGGCAGTACTATACTAGTACTTATTTCCTTCACATACATCATTTTACATTTGTCTGAGCTGATATGATCTGCCTTTTTTACCATTCAGAACTTCAGCACCATTGGAGGCTCAGGGTTTGTTTATCACTGTGTAAGAGCAGGTTGGATCAGCAGGCATTCAGCAGACATTAAAATAATAAAAAGAATGCTGGAAGCAAGGAAGGGATGAAGGAACAAACCAAATCATGGTCATGCTGCTGCTGTCTCTATTGTACTGAGGTTGGATGAAGAGCAAGGATCCAAGTATGCAGATTTTGCCCAATGACACCATTGTACAGTTCTTAGAACTGAAAATTTGCTTATTTTTCCAAAATGTTTCCTGCAAGAAAAAACGTAGCAGGTGCCATCTGTCCTTTTGGACAACAAGGTACTCAGAAGGAGTGCATGTCACAAACAGACAAGAACTCCAGTGAAAGTGACCTCCAATGAAGAGTTTTCCTGAAGACTTCCATTTTTACTGGAATTGAAAGAACTTTGGTTTTGACAAGGCAGAACTAATGATGTATCTTTAGAAAACATTTTACCTGTGTCACTAGGACTTAATCTGTTCATTTAAGAGTGTCCAGTGCCTGATCACGCACTCCTGTCATTGTGATACAATCAGAGTGACTAAAGTATGGGGAAATGTTAGATCTGTTCAGTGAACTTCACCCTCACTCAGTCTGACAGCTTTATTCCTCTCTCTCCTACTCCCAGCCACATGCCCTGCCTTGCATTCTGACATTTGCTGAATGCCTCTGTGAGGCAGCTGAGGTCATTAATCCAGCAGAAAAATAGCCCAGCAAAAAAAGAGGATAATTTTCTGCTGGAAAGTTCACTGAGCTGTCACATGAGAGGGAATAGATGGGGAGATGGACAAGGAAAGAGGAGCAGACATCAAATCGGTTCAGTTGCCTGTAACTTTACCCTGACTTCTAGTACAAGAAATAGAAAATTAGAATGCTACTTCCAATTTCCTTCATAACCTTCTGAGGATTCAGAGGCTGTCAGCACAGCTTCAAAAGCAGAAGCCTGGGTGAAATTTCTGTCAGTCTTTTTCAATGAGTACTTTATTCTGTGTCACTACAGAAACAGCCACTGCTTCCCTCATCTTACATGGTTTGAGCAGGATGCTATTTTAAAAAATCATTATGTTTAAATAAGATCAGTTTGATTCATGTAATCAAATTAAGGCTTGACTATTATTCTGCAAGGCCTAGGGATTTCATTTCCTCCCATATCTGCACAGAACCCAGGGACTGCAAACACAGGGAGGAGTAGATGGTGATATAAAGATTTAATGCTCATCCTGATATCAACCCCTTTGATTTGGCTGAGAGATTCATTTCCTCTGTGAGAATTTTGGTTGGCTCTCACTGAATGCCAGCTGAGGCAGTGAAGGATGGAACAGGCAGGAAGTGCAGCCAGATTTCCCTTGGTATAATTGCTGCTTGCTTTAATTCCTTTTTGTTCTTGTGTACCAAAAGTGATATAAGCCATCTCTGTCACAGCAGACCATAAAGTGTAGGTTCCTACACTAAAAAAACTTTGCAGTTATGTCACTGACCATGCCATTTTAAACATTCTATGTTCTGCCCCTCAAAGTATTCACAAAATATGTTCATCTTATTTTACATGCTGATAAAAGTCAGCATTTTGCCACTCCAAAAAAATGTACCACTCAATTTTAGCTAAATCCACAAGAGCAATTTTTCAACATTAGCAACAAGTAAAGACAAGAATAGCATCCAAGTACAATATAAAGTATATGACTAATCTTCATTAAATCTTTTAATGAAAATCTCTTTTCCTCAAGAACTACAGTTCTTGTTATCATACTAATTTACAATGAATTGAGGACCCAATTTGCCTTTACCTCTCGTGTTTGAAAGCAGACTGCTTCTAGTGCAGCAAAGGCGATGTGGTTTTTATTTGTAAACTGAGTAAGGCCACAGATGATACTGTTGAAGAGAAAAAATCCAATTAGGACACTCTTCTTTATCAGACACAAACCTATACTTCTAGGTCTTTTAATTCAAATCTCATTCAGTTCCATTGTATGAAGACTACTTTTTAATATTAAAAAGCTTATTTTTCTTTAATCTACCTCTCTCATTTTCCTGAGAAGGTGCTCTCAGGGTCCAATGAATACAGTTGCCATAAATCATCTGTACACACACACACAAACACCCCACAAATTCTAGTCTGTCCTTAAGAAAAAAAAAGTATGTTTGAGAAATAATATAAAGTATTTTGAAAAATAATAAAAATTATCACTACAGTCTTAATAAATTCTCTAATGCTTTCTGTTCTTAAGGAAAAGCCCATATGGGTGAGTACTGTTCTCTAAATGTCCAAAGTTGTTTTCAGATCTAGTCTGATCATTAGTTGCTTCTGAACCTTCAAAGAGATTTTTGGGTATGGGAATTATGCTAAATCCAACCATGAGTAAGCTGAAATCTGCCAATGTACTCTGAAGAGCAGAGCAAATGACCATCTTTTATTCAGCTGAGGAACAGCACGGTACTACACAGAAATGCTGCTGGGTACATGCAAGTTCAAAAATATTAAAGGACATTTTCATTGTTACCATTGCAAAGATCAGTTTTTAACCATTAAAAAGTTAAGCACTGTGACATGAAAAACTGTAAAAAACATCTAACTCAGATTTTAGTTTTTCCTTAAAGAAAAAGATACATACAAGAAGCATCTAAATTTTAAAGATGCAACTACTTGAAACCTTGGGAACAAGTTAGCCTTTAAGACTTCTTTTCCCATTCTAGGAAGTTATTTTATAATTGTATTTGTTATGCTTCCATGATTGCCATGACATGTTGTGATTCCAACAACAGTAGGCAAGCTCACAACAGCAGAAAAGACAAATGAAAGCCTATCGTTTGCACTATTACCAGCTTGAGTCTGAACTACCAGGAAAGGGACTGAAAAAAAAGGAGTAGAAATGAATTTTCAATAGACTGGAAAGAAAGCTGTATACAAGGAGAAGGAGGCAAAGTGGGAAGGAATTACATAGCCTGAAACAGAACTCAAAAACATTAATCAGCACAAAATTCATTCTTTACTACTTTTGTTGCCTGACAGTTCACAAGAAGGTAGACCTGTTCTTTCACTTCAGTGAGATAAAAATCCTTTCAAAATCAGAAATTGTTTTCTCTGTCCTGCTGCACCACTTTTTTTTTTTTCTTTTTTTAAGGAGGGGAACAAGGAGAGGAGAGGAGCATGAATAGCTGGGCTAGCTAATCCTTCCCTTCTTCCCAGCAGCAGTTGCTGTTTTGAACAGGTTAAATATAAAACAGAAACACAGTAGCTCATGAAAATACTACAGAGAATGATCTATCTGGACACATCAAGGCAACAAAAAGGACAATTTCACATACCTGGAAGGAATGGTATTTGATTAAATGGTAAAATGATTAAATCCCCCTGCAAATGCAGCATTCAGTCAGATCCTTACCCCCTTGCACTGGGTTCCCAGTATGGTGCATACAGTCCAGAAAATGCTGGCACAAAGTAGCAGCCATAAGAAGTTCCCACTTCTGCAGCCAGTTTTTCTAATGCACACACAAAACACTTAATTAGCTTTTCTTAACTGTATCAACAGTTCAACACAGCACTTAAAGGTGTTATTTAATTAAGAAAAATATTCAGGATATCTTAGGTAGCTACAAACATAATACAGCCATGTATACAACTAGAAAATACAACTAATGCTGGCACTCTGCTCCTTCCTTGTTAACCAGTTTTCCTTTTGCATCAATATGAACACAAGATGGAGCGTAGGGAGTTGTGGGAAATGTAAAATGCAAAATGAAAAATCAAAACTGAAACCCAAAGCTGTGTACTCAATATTCTGACCTAGATTTTGTGAGGTTTTCAAATGTTATCTATCATGTGGGTAAAGAGTGCAACCTTCAAAGCAGTCCAAAAGGTCAAACTTAACTTGCATTGAAGTCAAAGCAAGCAAATGAAACTGGATCAAGACCAAAGGGAGTTAAGAACTAAATTCCCATTAATTTCAAATGGATTTAGAGCTCCAAATTGTCAGCTTATGTATTTAATCACAAGGCCAGCTAGAATGAAACCTGAAGTTTCTTGACATGAGAATAACAACTGTGGATATAAGAACTCCCCAATAACAAAATAATTGTGATTTAAAACAATCATATTAAAACATTTAGAATGACGAAATAGATAATGCTAATGAACAGCTCTTTCCTATAACAAGAAAGGAGCAGTTTCTTTCTGCTTTTGCAAATTTCTTCTGTTTGCATTGCTCAGAGAAACATAGCAATAAAGGAAATAATTAGTTACATCTTCAAAAAGTTTTTCTAAAATGATTCTTTCATACAGACTCCGCTTAAAAAAACAGGAGTGAAGGCAGAAGGAAAGACAAGTTCAATGAAACAGGAAGAGATGATGAATCTCTGCGTGACTTTAACAATACTGACAAGGTTAAAGGTCCTGAAACTCAAGCCTTCCAAAGAGGTCAAACTTGTCAAACTTGTGAAGAGGCGCTGCAGTCTCAACAAACGGCTAATTTATGTGACAGCAGAGGCTGTCATGGCTGACATACAGTTTATATTCTTCTGTATGATTTTCAAAGCTTTCTTTCAGAAAAAGAGACTGATGCTCTAAGTTTTTGCTAAACCTTTGAAGTTTCACATAAAAATTTAATTCTAAATTTTAGAATTTGAGTAAGATATCAATTTATTAAAAATATGTAATGAATGTCTTTTCAATCCTAAATCTGTCACTTTCAAATTTTTCTCCTTGCATGCTTCTGATATTTTTTATTTTCCAAATTTTGATAAGTTCCTAGTTTTTCTGCTACCAACCAGCTTGTTTCAGCTCATCTGAATCAGAAAACATCATCTTCACAAATGCTAAAGGATTACTGCATTGTTAGCCAAAACAGATTACCCTCCTCCACATCTCCTTTAAAAGGCAACTCTGCAAACTGAGATCCCTAACTCAATGGATATGAAGCCCTCTACATAAATATTTGCACTTTCAGAGCCTCAGGTTCTTATGTTTATGACAAGAATATGTAGGTTTAGGATCAAATATATGCTGGTTTCTGTAATACAGACTAAAATACTCTTGGCTCTGGAAATCTCAACACTATAAAACCAGGAGATACTCTGTAAATATAGTATCTTCCTGAATATCTGCTTACGAGGGAAACTACTAAAAAGTACAGATTGCAACAGAGCAGAGCTGACAAAGCCTTTCCAAGACTATTGATAGGCTTGATGAAATACATGTACCAACAATAGTTAGCTCATGGATGGAAAGCAAATTTTTGTTGTCTTTAAACACAGCAAAATATATGCACCTTCCAGTTTTTCTTACGTATTTTGAGCCTTCATTCAGCAATAGACATCATGACATTGGAAAACTTAAAAAACTGAACAACTCCATACTCACCAACTTCCTGTGAAGTCTTAGCAATACCCAGATTGTCCCTCAGCCAACGAACAACAGCCCCAGCTATTGCAACAGATCCCTAAAGGAAACAAAGTCACTCCATTAGGAGACAACCACTGGTAGCTTTGTGTTGCTTTTAAAACTTTTGGGGAGGGGAGGTCGCTGTGGCCTCCCCCTGCAGGCTTACAGTCACAGCTTGAAGCACTCCCAAGTATGCTCACAACCAAACCACAAAGTTTCTTGGCATCTGGACACTGCTATGTAAAAAGGGCAGCCTGTTACACAGACTCCAGGTAGCAAAGGTGCATACTGAATGCTTTTTTCCATGAGGGGAAGTTACAATGACATTTCCTAAGCAGTCTTTGTCCTTCTAACTTATGTCCTCTGAATATACTGTTATGAGGTTCAGTAGCCTCAGAATTCTTTTCCTGACACATTAGTATTTTTATGTTTTGATTTAAAAAACAAGACTAATTATGTCTAGTATAAATACAAACATCCAGAAAGACAGAAAAGTTAGGCACTTGTGCATTTGCCAGCAAAATTGCTCTGTTGCCTCAGCAAATGGCCCTGAATGGCTTCATCACATCACAGGTGGATGGCATGGCTCCCATCTAACCCCAAAGCCAAGTTCAGTAGACCAAGCCTCAAGTAAAACTGTAGCAGCATTCCATTTTCTTTCAAAGCCACTGCTAGAAGGGGAAGGGGGGGTTTCTAAGCAGCTGGCTGTTGCAGTTATAAGATACCAGTTTGATTAAAGGAAAATGCTGAATCCACATTTTCTGTCTCTCTGCAGTGTCTCAACCAGCAGATTGTAGATGATTCTAGAATGGATACAGGCCAAAGCACACTTAGCATCTTCTGTTGAAGCCATGTTTTCAGGCAATATCATTAAAGACTTGGAGGTGAAGATGCAAAGTGCAGGTGTTTCAGCATGCAGGAATTCAAATCACTCTCAAGTTTCAGTTCTTGCTTTAAGAACATGGGTTAAAAATAAAACAAACCTCTCACACACCCACACAAAATAAAAATCTTAAGAGTTTGCCAGGTCATGGCAAATGCAAGATTCACTTTCCTCAGGGAAGGAAAAGGAAATAAATGCAGCCTCTCACATCCTAATAAATTACCATAAGCCACAAACAATTCTCACGGTGAAGATCCTGTGTTGTCTTTGTTTCACATGGAAAACACAGTCTGTCTACAAAAGCTCAATATCAGCATTCAGTGTACGTGTTATGAAAATAATTATTATATTACAGTACTTAGCACATTAAGAGCACAGATGGAAGAATAATAATTTTGTTGTTCTAAAAAAAGCTTTGGTGCCAAATAGGTGCTCGATTTATTTGTGATTCAGAAGCAGGGCTTTTGAACAATGAACCCCAAAGTTTAAGCATAAATACCAAATAGAATTTGGATGCCCTCAGACTTGTTTGGAGAACTGAGAAACTAAATTCTCTAAGTAGGCACCTGAAGCAAAGAAGTAAAAAAGCTAAATTGTTAGAGCATTTTTCCCAGAAATTTGATTCACATTTTTAAAAGTTAGAAGTAAAATCCATTAAAACAGAATAAAAACATTTAGCTATGACTTTTATTATGATGTAATAACTGAACCATTAGTACTTTCCCCCCCTTTTTAAACAAAAATTAGTAGTAAAAAATCATTTTTTAAATTTATATTATTTATTAAAGATTTGAGAGACTGAGTAACAGAAAAAATGTTTATGCCATCTAGCTCTTCATGTATAAATGATAAAATGAAGAAATATTTTTATTAGATTACATGATATAGATTGGAGACAGGGATAACTAAAACCACACAGAAGCCTTCAGGCACACAAGCATGACACAGAGCTATTTTCATTTCCGCACAGCTGAAGATACCACAAAAATACCAGATAACAGAAGTAAATAAGAAATATATCATTACAAAAAGGAAGAAACTACTGAACTTACCTCTAGTGCATAAAAAGCAGGTTTGTCTTTGCCCATTTTGTAAGCTATTGTGGTTATGAGACCATGCTCAGAAAACACAGACTAAATCAGGAAAGGGGAAAGAAAAGGTAAAGCATGAACAGAAGCAGAAAATACATAAATAAAAACATTCAAATTATAATAAACAAGGGACCAAACCTTCAAATGAAATATGCAAAGTTTAAACAAATTAAATTATCAGTCACTCTAAATAAACATCTAAGATAGAACACTCAGATTACTGGTGCTAGTTCTTGTTTTCACAAGCTGCTGCAGATCTTTCCATCTACCTTATAGAAAAGAAGGAGATCTTTAAGGGGAGATGTAAATGAGAAGGAAGCCACACTTTTGTGCTATTTGTTCAATTCCAACACTAAATAAATAGTGAGAAAAAATGAAGGGAAGAAATTAAACAGACAAGACAAGGAAAAAAGCACATGGTTAAATAACATAATACTTGATCCTGTCTAGGTGACAAGAAACACATATGAGGGAAGAGCAAGAAACTGTCCAAGAAAAGTTCTGTTGGGAAACTTTAGAGGTATGAAATGGAGTCTTACAGAAAGACCTTGAAAAAATTACTATTTTTATTCTTTTAGATTTTAGTATGTGCTTTTCCCTTTGTCTGGCAATATAATTGTTAATAAGTCCAAGAACGGCTAACATACAGTTGTGTTTCAGAACTAAATAGATTGTGAAAAATAAAAAAGCAACAATTCAAAAATGCAACTGACCTTCTGACCTGTGTTGCACAGCAAGAAACAACCTGTTCCGTACCTAGCATGAAAGCAAAGCAAAGTTAAAACCAGAATGTTTAAAGAATAACTTGTTACTGCAATTCATGAGTCCCCTATGAAGAATCAAAACACTGCTTTTCACCCTTGAAGGTTTTGCTACTGTTAACTGATGATAAAACTATCCTCAAAAAGTTGATTTTAATGCAGTCTGAAGCTGAAAAATCTAGCCACATGTCTCTCTCCCCCTCTCTCACTATTTTTTGTCTAACACTTGATCAAGGAGAGATATGGCTGAAAACTAAGTGGAAATTCCTCTTTGGTGGCAGTGTTTACCTACTTCAGTATAAGCTGATTATGAGAGTCACTTTATAAAACAAATATTTCACAATATTAACAGGGAAATTTTAAGAAACTTTGTTCCTGTCACAATGAGGCTTTTCTTTAGACATATCCCATTCAAAAATTTCTAAAAATGGCATGTTTTCCATTTGAAGATCAAATCATAAATGTGTGTGCATATATACTCATACAAGAACATAGTTCAATTTAAGGAGTACAAAATACTACACACCACTTCAACTTACTTAAAGAAGTTATTCTCGAGAAAAATATTCTTTACTTTTTTAAAACCTTCAAAATTAATAGCTTAAACCAGTACTGAGATAGCCTTCAGTTATATTTGGAAAAGAAATAGTAAAGTAATAACAGAAACAAATTAAAACAAGATAGACTAATATGTAATCATACTTGTGAAATTCCCATCCTGTGTATGTCCCTATATGCTTAGTTAAGCACCTGGTTGCAAATGGAACAGTAAGTCATTTCAGCAGACAGCTTTTCCTCCAATGATTGTTTGATTATACCAGTTGCCTGATTTAACTGTTCATCTATTTTAAACAAAGGACACAAAGAGGCTGAGAAACAGGAAAAAGCAAACGTAAAATCCTCCACTCTGAGCTAGACACAGAAGCAAAATTAAGCACTGCAACTGAAATGGACCTTTCCTGTCTAGTAAAGCTGTGTCATTCAAGTCTATGCAATCTAACTCACTGTCCTGGATTTGCTTGACCTTAGGTCACCATTGAAATCACATGGCAATTGTTTTAATCTGTGTTTTGAAGAATGTTAAAATTAAATCCCCACTGTCACATAGAGATTTTCCTCACTGTGACTGTGTTCCAAAATACACCTCACAAGCCATGTAACTTCAATATCTTCATTACTTTATATAAGAGTCAAGTAATGGTTTACTTTGTGGGTCAACACACTCAAAATGTAGATCTGTAATTACACGTTAACTACAAAAGAATTTGGCAGTTGCTTGAAAGAGAACATAATACTAAATTCAAAACAGAGCAGAGTGTTCATCTTATTATCTTCTAATAACTTACGTGTTTTTTGCTTGTCCATCTTGAAAACACATTTGCCCAACAAGAGCAGCATGCTGGTCACCCAGGCACTGAAAGTGGAGATTTTTTCCTTTAGCAAATATCCTCACATGAATTACATATCTGACTATAACTCTGATCTGTTAGTAACACACAGGTAACTGAAAGCGAGGAAAAACCTACAGAGAAAAACTATGCTTTTCATTACTCTTCTCTCTGTAAGAACTGCAAATGAACTGTGTTGTGCTACTTATGGTGAGCAATTTAAAGAAATAAAAACTAAAATTTACTATCTTTATACATGTTATTGGAAAAAGTTGAGAATGTGCTCAGCATTTCTGGATTATGTATACACTTCTTTTATATATATGAAGCAGAGCTTGCTTCCACTTTGTAATGTTACTCATTTACTTAGAGATACCAATTTCTCAACATCACTACCCATATGCATGAAAGCTCTCATTTGTATTTCCACAGCCAAACCTTAATAATAATGGATCAAGCCAAATAATGATTCAACTTCAAAAGTTTGCTTACTGTTTAACCTGAAGTAAAAATCCAAAAACTTAATTCATAGCAGGATTCACCATCTTTAAAGGTTTTTCCTGTGAAGCTATGTTCATGCAGTTCCCAGCTGTCATGGCAGAATCTAAGCTGAAGCAGGACTTACCCCAGAAATTGGTACACCTGTCAAAGCTCCAGATTCCTGTTTTGCAAAAGAGAAAGAAAAATTCTGAGTTAGCTTTCCATGACTAGAATTGAAGGCAATGAAAAATAAGCTAAACTTCTAATGCTCAAAGGAAAACAAAGAAGGGTCATGTAAGCAACATGATTCAGTTCAGGTGTACACTTTGTTTCAGCTTAATGCAGCTCATGTCTAAACCACTAAGAAATGCAGAGCAGGAAGTTATACAAATATACTTTATGTGACCTCAAAAGTTCCTAACATATGTTTTTTTTGAAATAATACTGTATAGAAAATCCACTTCAGTGCAGAAAATGCCAAGTGTAAAATGCAAAAGTGCAAAATGGTAAAGTGATTATGAAAAAAACACAGCTGTGGTGACACCCTCAGCAAAGGCAGACACCTGATTTTACAATACAGAGTTTTAAGTCTCCTATAGGCTGTCTTCCAAACACTACCAGAGTTTTTCAGTTACATTCCTGTTACAGAATCATAAAGTCATTTCAGTTGGAAAAGACATCTTAGATTATCACGTCCAACTGTTAACCCAGCACTGCCAAGTCCACCACTAACCCATGTCCCTAAGTGCCACACCTATACATCTTTTAAGTATGTCCAGGGATAGTGACTCCATCACATCTCTGGGCAGCCTGTTCCAGTATTTGACAAGCTGTGAAGGATCTCGTCTTGCACTCATTACCTGGGAGAAGAGGCCAACTCCCCCTGGCTGCAACCTCCTTTCAGGCAGTTATAGAGAGTGGTAAGGACCCTCTGGAGCCTCCTTTTCTCCAGGCCAAACACCCCCAGCTCCCCCATGTGCTCCCCATCAGACCTGTGCTCCAGACCCTTCCCCAGCTCTGCACTCACTCCAGCCCCTCAATGCCTTTCTTGTAGTGAGGGGCCCAAAACTGGACACAGGATTTGAGGTGTGGCCTCACCAGTGCCCAGCACAGGGGGACAATCCCTGCCCTGGCCCTGCTGCCACACCATTGCTGATCCAGGCCAGGAGCCATTGGCCTTCCTGGCCCCTGGGCACACCTGGCTCATGTTCAGCTGCTGCTGACCAGCACCCCCAGCTTCTTTTCCTCCACACACCTTCCCAGACACTCTGCCCCCAGCCTGTAGCTCTGCCTGGGGTTGTTGTTACCCAAGGGCAGGACGTGGCACTTGGCCTTGTTGTACCTCACAGAATTGGTCTCAACCCAGCCTGTCCAGAGCCCTCCACAGACCCTTCCTGCCCTCCAGCAGATCAACGTTTCTGCCCAAGTTAGTGTCATGTGCAAACTTAGTGAGGGTTTCCTGAAATTTTTATTTAATTATTTAACTATTTCATGTCAATTTCTACTTGCTTCTTTACATTTTTTGTGTGCAATTGTGAAAATGCATTTTCAGTAAAGCCGTGCAAGTGTATTTCCAATCTGAATTTAATTTTTAAAATTTTACTTAACTGGATTTAAGGTAACTGTTTATAAATGCACTAAAAAGCTCTACGCGAATCTGAAGTTTAGCTACCACAGAATTAATATTTTTAGACAGAATGGACAGTTTTTCTCATTTATAAAATGCTAACTTTTATTAGCCAGTAGCTATATTTTTTAGCTCACTGTAAAAACAAAATCAACAATTAAGACAAACACATACATTGAGATCACATTTTTGAAATCATTTTGGCATGAACTCTAATTGTATTATCTCAGATTTGGAAACACACAGCAAATTTATTGGCCTAGACAGTGTACTTTTCTTAATCCTTAAACCAATGAAAATGCACAGCATCTGAGCAGAATTGGTAAGATATAGGTGGTCAGCCTAATGGAAGCCTCTACTCACCCGACTAGGACAGATTTTCTACAGCCAGCAAAAGGAAGAAAGAGAAAAAAAATGGAAAAAAAGAGGAAGAGAAAAAGAAGTTCACATTTAAAGTGATGAGCAATTCTGTTCTGGTGCTCAGGCAGTATCTTTTTCAATTTACCTTGCTCATTCAGCTTAATACAACTCACTGTTATCCAGCCTTCACAGAAATAAATGTCAGCAATGACTTCCAGTGGCATTTCCATTAACACATTAGCAAAAATTTTATATTTCGGGGAAGTTAGAGTTCTATTTAAAAAAATCCATCTTGTGACTTGTCTTCACTACAAAATACATGTATTCTTATTTAACAATAGCTCAGATTATCAGGAAAAAGAATGCAAAATCGCAACATCCAATCTTGAAGTTCATTAATTAGATGCCACTGTGTCAGAAGAATTGGTGCTGCATTGAAGTAATCAAACATTCAACTTTCTATAATATTATATAACAATACATAACAGCACACTAATCATAAACCAAACAATACTGGTCTAGAAAAAGCCATTAGTCCTAATATATGGAGTCTGTCAAATCCAAATGGATACAGTTAGATTTTTATTGGACAAATTTCACACAAAGTAAAAAAAACATACCATCAGGCCATAAATCTCGGAGGAGCTTCGTACGTTTGGAAGTATTTCCATAGGAATATCAAAGAACCTGAACACAACAAAAATAATGTATATTATATAGTCAGTGCTAAATGAGACAGCATTTTGCATTTATTTTCTTACATAAGTTTAAGCTGTAAAAACGACTGTAAAAGGAACTTTTGCTTCTAGGTTTTAATCTACAGCTATGTGTTTTTCCACATGTTACAGTGGACACTGAATTATGGAATAAAACAGCATGTATTTCAACCTTTAAGGACATATCCAACTCTTTTACATAGAAATCCATGCTTCTTCCAACAGTATCTTAATAATGCACTTGTTGGTTAATTCAAATTTCAAATAGAGACATTATCATTCTAGATGCCATACAAATTTGTTTAAGTAATGAGGAAATATTAAATCACAATGTTCTGAGTTGGAAGGGACCCACAAGGATGGCCCATACAGGGACTGAACCCACAACCTGGGCATTATTAGCATCATACTGTAATCAATTGCTCTAAACTGTTTCCATGAACCAGGCCTCCACCTACAGAAAGATTCTGCTACTTTTAGTTAATCCAGACTGTTGTAAATTGGACATCTGGAGAACAATGAATCTTAGTATTTATGTCAACAGTAAATAGAACAGTACCTGCTGATCTTAGTTTAGATAAAGCAATTCTGACCTTTAAATTAATTAGAAAATATTTAAATAATAGTATTACTGAAAAACTGAGCTTACTTGCAGAGGTCAGGATCCCATTCCAAGGAATGAATGTTGAACAACATTGTCCTACTGGCATTGGTGACATCTGTACAATGAATGCCTCCATTCTTTCCACCTGTCAAACTCTGAAGAAAAAAATCACAGCATTTCTCAAGAAGAGATATATGTTTACTTCAACAAATCACAAAACAAAAAAAAAAAATCAAAATCACAAAGTTTTCACCTTGGCATTACAAACGTGTATTTCTGCAACAACTAAACTGGCAGACCTAATACACCTTTTCAAGTCCAAGATTTTTCTGAAAGTTTGAGCAGAGTTTTACAGCAAACTATAACGTTAAACTACACATGAACATCTAGGAAAAATGCAGTGGTTCAGGGACAGTAAAAGTTCATCTTGCAAGGAACTTTATTGGAATTTCTTTAGTAGCGTTCATTGACATCATTGTGTCATCAGTGGGGATCGTGTATCACATGCACAGAGATTTACATGATATGGAAATTCACTGTAAGAGTGACAATAAACTCACAAATACATACCCATATAAGCCATGAATCAACAGTCCCAAACATAGCTCTTCCATCCTCAACTGCTTTCCTAATCTCTTCCACATTATCCAAAAGCCACCGAAGTTTCACTGCACTAAAATAAGTGCTAAGTGGAAGACCTGTCTTAAACTGTAAAATTTAATAAATAATTTAAACACTATGCAAGTATTTTTCCCATTAATACTGTAGTTATATGTAAAAATGGTGACAGTAAGGAAAAAAAAAAGATACAAACCTCAGAGAAATTACACAAACTTGTTATTTAAATAAGGACTAAGCATACAACACACAAGTCTGAAAACATCAAAAATCAAATGACCAGAGCAATAATGGACAAAGATCAAAGCTGATCTAAATGCAGTTCAAAGATCATTTACATGGAAAAAGTTGTTTGCAGAGGGCTTGTCTTATCTAGGATATCTCCATATGACTAGACAATAAGTAACAACAACAAAAATGAGCAGGGCAATATAGGAAAGATGAAATTTGCATTCTACTAGAACTTGAAAATCAAGTAAGTTTATACACTTTTTGACATCCATTTCCTGCCTATAGGAAAACATATAAAATAAAAAATACATAATACTTATTCAATCAATAGAGGACAACAATAATCAAACAATTGTGACACATTTCTGCAAGCATTTAGTTTCTGNAATGATCTTTCTTGTTCTCAGAGTGGATGCAAGTAATTTCAATATTAAGGAATGAGAATGGATAATGCATTTCATACCAGTAAATTATTTTCCGAGATTTTTTTCTATTTGATCTTAATTTTTGTGTATCATGTTTATGCCATATTGGCTAGATAGCACAGGATGAGGTCTCAATATTACTCATTAAACTTTTGCAGTGAGAAATTAAATGAATGTTAAACATCTATTTAAAGGAAATTAAAAATTTGCTAGTCTCAGATTGGTGTCTTATGCTCATTTTTTATTATTTGACAAGCTAAGAAGGGACTAGAAACTACATCTGACTTTGTTTTGAGGAATTTTAGACACATATATTTAAAATTTTATTGCAGCAGCTACCATTTAAGTGTTCTGGAATATCTCCTACCTTAGAAAAAGTTTTGTTTTTTCCTGGAATTCTTTTAAGAAGACGTTCAACTGTTGACTGGGTTCTCAGGTCAAGCCACACTAAAAACACGAATAAAATTAATTTATCGTGTGATTTAATACACAAAAAGTGACATGTTCAGCCTGCTTCTATGAAACCACAGCTCTTGCCAGTGAATTCCTGTCCATTTTTATCTTTTCATGTAGTTGAAAGAATATTGTATTGCCATTGTATTTTAAAGGCACTGTTGTAAAAATTAAAATGGCTAGATAAATGCATTTGATTTAGAAGAACAAACTATTTGAGAAAGAAGCAGGATTTTCCACAAATAGGATATTTACTTTATCAGACTATAAGCAAGTGACTAATGCTTCTCTGCAGCAGATGACTATGACTAAACTAAGAGGTTAAAACAAATAGCAGGTTGATTATTTACTATTTCTATGTAAACTTTCAACTAAAAGACTATGTTGGAGTTATCAAGGTAAAGCTGGGTTTAAGATAAAGCTGTTAACTACATATATTTGACTATAGAAGAGTCCTGGTTTTACAGTCATACTATGCCAAATTTTATCTGGCACTTGACATGACCTAAAAAAGTAATCTAGACAATTACTATTTTTCAGCTGACAATATCTGAAAATCTAAGGTAAGTTAAAAATAAAACTCTGAGTGTTAATAAGTATTCATTAAATCACCAATAAGTATTCATTAAACCTATTTAACATGATTTTCCTTTAAAGTTAAATCAACAGCATCGTGAAAATTTCAAAGGAAGTGACTTTCAATGCAAGTTAGAGCATTTTGTGTCAGGAACCCGTCAGAAACACTGGGGGCTTTTTTTGAAAATCAGTGAAGTGATTTATTAAGTAATAATTTTTAGGGAATAGTATTTTTTAAACTGCACTGGTGTGTATACAAACACACATCTTGCAACACAGATATCAAAAAAGCCAAGAAATTACTAGGCTAGGCCACAACCAGCTCTACACAGGAAACTACCAAAGCATTTTTTCCACAACATGTTCATATTATGATAGTACATATTCAGAAAGTATGATAGTTACCAATAGCATTATAAAGAGGTTTTCCAGTTGTCTTATCCCAAACCACTGTTGTCTCTCTCTGATTGGTGACTCCAATGGCTTCAGAACAAAACAGAAAGTATCCTTTTCAGAAGGTTTGTTTTCCCCTTTTGGGGTTGTGAGGGAGGGAACAGAGAGGTGGAGAGGAGGGAGGAACAGGTAAGGAGAAGAGGAAAGTAAATGGGAAATAAAAAGCTTCAAACTTTTTCAAGGTATAAGCTAGAAATATTACTTCTAAGAAGTCATTTTTGCTGATTAACTTATATCATATATTATAACATAAACCTCTCTTTTTCAGCCACAAACTGAGACAGCAACAACAGTGACAGGGAAAACAGCTTTCCTAAATTAAAGTCCTTAACTAAATGTTAGAATTTCTGCATCACTTGTGTCTGTGATTTTACATGATTAGGTTAAATCTACTTAGTAGATTCTGCATTGTTAATATTCACAAGGGACTTATTTTCTCATTATACCTCCCCAAAAAACTGCTTTCAAATAGAATTTAACATTTAGTTTGAGGCTGGCACATGCTGTCACCTTTCTATTTATTAACTTAAAACCAATGGTATCTGAATTGCTCAACCATGAGTATATTAAAGCCCTCTACCCACAAGTACCTCTTATGTTAGCGATGTCTATGTTCAGTTCGTTCATTTTCTCACACGTCCTTTCCACACATTCATAGACAGAGTTTAGTATTTCCATTGGATCTTGCTCCACCCATCTTTAACAAACAGTAAACACCAGTTAATAAAAAATTACATAAAAATAATAATAAAAAATACCATTTTGAAAAACAAGCTGAGCATTTTAATCCAATTGTAGCTAAAAACATGTTTTACATACCTACAGACAAAGAGTTTCATTTAGTTTTATTCTATACAGAGGGCCCTGGCAGCAAATGGTAGGTCAGTTAGGAGCAAACAAACAAACAAAACCTCAGAGTACAAAGGTATTTCTATGGACCAAGCTGGACTGTGATTCAAATGTTAAAATCATCAGCTTTATCATCTTAACCCTGGTCCAGTTTAAACTTTAGTTTTAAACTTCAACGTTTAGCCTTTAAATATGTAAATGAGTGATCAGAGCCAAACACCAAGTACTTTTACTTTCTGTAACTCAGGCACATTCCGGACACCCAGTGGGAGTTATTTGTGCCATTTTTTCTGCCCAGTCTTTTATAGCAGTTACTGTGCTACTAAGAATTATTAATCAGCTTCAATTTTGATGACTCATAGATAAAAATCGTAAGCTCTACCAAACTGTACACAAATGAAAAAATAATTTAAAAAAAGCATACCCTTCTCTAGGGAATTCTTGCTTTATTTCCACTTGATGGTGACTCAAGAGCTCTGCTGTTTCTGCATTAAATACCTGCAAATAAATTACATAACTGAATTTTCTATGAACACAGAAGTTTAAACAACAATAATTAACATTTTTGCTTTTGAACAAATGCAGTGCTGTGACAACAGATAGTAATTTTCTATCATCACCCCCAAAATCTATATAACAAGGATTCAGATATATGCACTTTTAAATGTTTTTTCTTCCTTGATGGGTTGGAAAAGAATCAGATTTTTTTCTTGTAGTGGTTATAGAAGTTAAACTCCTGATGCATTTTAGACTATCTCTCAGAAAAATACCCCCTCTTGTTGATAATAACATTTCTTTAGCTCTTACTGTGCCACTCTATTGCTGGATTTTTCTGTGTGCCTTCTTGGGTTAGTCCACTTTTAGGAAGAATGAAAATCTGTGACAACACACAGAAGGGACCAAACTAAAGAACAATAAAGTACCTAGGAAAAACCCATTTTGTTTCAAAACAAGCTACAAGTACAGAGTTCATGAACACTCTGACAAGAATGACAATGCAGCAACAAAATACATCAAAAAAAGAGAAGAACATGCAGAAAAGTAACTTAAATTTGGATACACTACAATAAAAACCAGCGGAGTAAAGAATCACGAGGACTCTATCAATGGGTGTTCTGAAGGAATCACTAGTTTGAGGTTCTGCCTTGCTGTAGAAGCTCATCAAGAATGCACAACAACCCTCATTAACCAGCAGTGGCTGTTCCCAAAAGGAATCTCTGCCGAGGCCAAGCCAGGGACACCCTGTGAAACATTCAACTGAAGGGAACAGTGAGTGGCCAGAGTGCCTGGAGGGGCAGTGGTGGCATTCCTGTGGGAATGGCTCCTTCTCCCCAGCACCATGCAGAATCTTTTGGATGAAGAACGTTCTGGGACCTAGGAAGTAAAATCTGGAAGCAGGTTCAGGTGAAGTACAGAACATGCCAGTAGGACAAGCAAAGCTGAGCCAGATTTAAAAACCACTCACATGCTAAAGAAACAAAATTCAGTTATATTCATTCACCCCCTAGGATACAACTGAATCTCTTCTGTACTTGTTAATGCTTCTTCTCATTCCACAAATTTTAGGAATTTCTCTTAAAGCTTTTAATCCATAAACTCTTGGTATCATCCACACAGTACACTTTACTCTGAAACTTATTAGAACAACTCTGATAAAAAGGAGGTGAAGTTCTGATTCTCCAGTTCCTTCAGAACTTTAAAGAGTATCTTTAGAGCGAAACTTTGAAGTTTAGAAATATTCTACTTATATATTAGAACTGCAGAACAATTCAGGCTGAAAGGGACCTTGAGCGATCTCTAGTACAACCTCCTGCTCAAAACCAGGATCAGCAATGACATTAGATCAGGTTGCTCAATAACTTTTCTAACCAAGTCTTGAAAACCTCCAAGGATGAAAACAGCACAAACTCTGGAAAACACTGAAAGCTCCCCTGCGCAGAAAAAAAGCCTTAAAAAGGTAATGATCATTCTTTTCGGCTATCAGCTGGAAAGATTACATAGAAAGAGCATCACTGAATTATTTTTACTTTATTTACTTATCTGTGTTTCATCTACCAGCTCAATCTTGACATGAATTTACCCTAATAAAAGAGACAGGTCTGTCAGTACTACACATTTGGAAGCAACTTGCATAATTGGATATGGATCTCAAAATGCTACACAACATACTTAATAGGAGAAGCTGTTTTACATATATGCAGTAAGATTTCTTTACTTGAAATTGCCTTTCTGCCCAAAGTATATTCACATTTGCTAGGTTTTTAGAATAAAGACAGAAAGATAGAAGACTTTTTATTTAACCTGTATGTATATATATGACATACTAACAATGTTAAGTATCATGTGGTAATAATCATTCACCACTAATCATTCAGTATTTCTTGAAACAGAAGATAATGCAAAGGATTCCTACTCATAGCAGGAAGCACAGATTCAATTAGTCATCAAGTGAATGTGAAGTGTGTGACTTGCAGACACAGCAATAAACAGTGACAGGAATACATTCTCAACTGAAGCAATAGCACTATAAGTGCACAGATTTTTTCATATCCATAAAGAAGAACTAGGCAATCACACTTCAGTAATCCACCACAAACAAACCTGCAAGCTGCTGACATTCTCAAAAGCAACAGACACTCCCTGTTATTCAGGGCAAGGGATTAAAAAGTTTCACTGGGAGCAGCCCCTGCTTGAGGCCACGTTGGACAGAGCCCTGCACACCCTGGTCCAGTGGAATCTGTCCCTGCCCATGGTGGGGGGTGGAAGTAGGTAATCTTTAAGGCCCCTTGTGACCCAAATTATTCTATGACTCTATGACTTCTACACTGATAAAGAGAATTCTGATATGTGGCAAGATGGATGAGTCACTAAATTCAAACCTACAAAATGATAAATAACATAGGGAATAAAAAGATCAAATGGGACCTCAAAGCCCTCCTTTCCCACTCCCTCCAAAAAACCACTACTGTTGTAAAAAAAATCCATATACAGGCCCTGTTTGACAGTGGAGAGACAGAAAAATAATTAAGTATGAATAATTCAAATAAGGTCAATACACTCCTGTTCAAACAGGTTTGAAGGTTTGTATTTCTGTAATTTGATGGGACTAGAGGCTTTCAGTCTTTTCATATTTATTAAGAACTGATTCCAGTTTATGCTTCTGATATCACAGTTGTGGAGGTAGGGGGAAAGCCAAAGTCAGTGTTGCTCTAATTTTATCAGCAGTAATAATGAAGAATTGTCTAGGCTACTTGGACTTGTAGAGCTGTCTTGAACAGAGATGAAAGTGAAAGCCACCAGATATGTAGAGAATTCT
This sequence comes from Cisticola juncidis, assembly GCA_013400215.1. NCBI lineage: Eukaryota > Metazoa > Chordata > Aves > Passeriformes > Cisticolidae > Cisticola > Cisticola juncidis. Next base: position 1,947,200 of record VXBR01000871.1, read on the forward strand.
CTAGTGAGAGATTAAAGAAAAGGAATAAATAACATCCTCCCTTTACTCCCAGCAGAGAATTAGAGCTTGAGCCTTGAGTCTCGGGACTGCAGAGAAGAAAGGCCTACATAGGTATACTCTATGTGAACAAGCACAGAGGCATAGGGGCTGATAACTTAATTCATGCTTTCTATAGGGTCTTTAATATAATACATCACATCACATCAAGAGTGCCATTACATATTATTACATATTACTGTATATTACATTCATGTTTTATTATCTTGGTGGAAAAAAGTTCATATCAATCAGTTGTAACAATTTTTAAGGAGTGAACAGAAATATGAGGCTCATGGAAGTGACACAAGAAGTTATACAGCTGAAAAACAGATTTTAGAAGTAACTTTTCATATCTTTCAAGCTTTGTCATGTAACTCTGCCTGCAGAAAAGCTATTTCTGTTATTCTGTGCTGTATCTTCATGAGTTTCTGCCAAGCTGGAACAGCCATGGCTTTGCAGACAAACAAGCTCAGAGCTGGAGTTCTGAAACTGCATTGAAATCAACCCAGCTGGGGCAAGGATAAGAAACAAACAATAATTCCCTCTCCAGTATTTAACTAGGAGCAGTGCAGTCAGAATTTATGAATAAGTACAGTTTAACAAGTTTCCTAGAAATTACCTTTCATGGAAGGCTCATGATGAACAGATCTCCTTCACCATCTAGAAGGTAGTTACAACTATGGGTTTTAAAAGTAAAACTACACTGTATTTTAAGTGTAAGAGCAAGGGGAAAAAACTGTATTTACAGGATTTTTAAGCCTTCTTGCTAGTTACACAATCAAGTTTTTCTCTTTCCCAAAAGGTCATGATACTTCAGTAGAGGGGTAAAAAGGATTCCTCTCTGAAGAGAAAGCTCAGTGGGTATGAATGTCTTCCTTACCTAAAATCAGTTTTTATTTATTGAAAAGAATGCTGGCAGAGTGATATAGCTTTATTTGATTGTTTCTTCTGGAGATGAAGTAAAGGAAAAGAGAAATATTTCACAGAGGTGGAAAAAAATGTTCCATAGCTTACTGACAAACTTAAAGTATTGTGTAGGTACTTCACTGTGTCTTTCAATTCTTGCACTTCTGGGATAAAATGACAAAAAAACCATCCAGCAAATATCTTTGAAGAGATCAAACAATAGCTCAGCTGGCCATTAGCTCCTGATCCTAAGACTTTTCACAAAAAAAATTATAGTGTATTTTTATGATTCTTGAATAATAAGAAATGGAACGTGAGCGATGAAAGTATTTGATGAAAATATTCACTGAAACACCTTGGCCAGAATTCAGTCATCTGGATATACTTATTTAGCCTACCCAATTTATGTTCCTGCTTGATATTTTTAAGAAAAAGAGACTTAATCAATTATCTTAAACAATTGCCTTGTGCTCGAAGCACTGTGCCCTCCCGGTAACTCTGAATCTGTCACCCAGGTTCAAGCCAACCTAAACAGAAAAGCTACAATCTCAAAAATATTTACAGATCATTTTGCAAAAGTAGCTAACAAAGGCGAAGATCCAAAATAGGGTTTGTGGAGGATAAAGCTACAGCATAAAACTACCACAGTATGTGTGCTGTGTGAGAGGCAAGGCTAAATAAGGAGAGACAGTAACAGAAATGCACCTGAGTTCTGGTGCTTCTTTAGCCTCTATGCTCATACAATCTCCTTATTCACACAAACAGGAGAAGCAAAACTTGTGTCTGTGCACGGGATAATTTACTCTGAATCTCAGGAGGTCACCTAGCCTAACTTGCTGCTCAGGTAAGCCTAAATTTAAAACAAGGCTGTTCAGGGCCTTTTTCAGTCAGGCACTGAGTATCTGCAAAGATGGAAATTCCATACACCTTCTCAGCCTGGGATCCAGAGCCGTCATAGTGAAACATTGTTTCTTTACATTTACTGGGTATTTCACTTGCTGCACCTTGTGTTCACTGGCTGGTTCTGTGGTCTCCATAAACAGTGGTTAGGTAGCTGAGCACACTCCTTAGCCTCTCTTGTGAAGAAAGAACCCTTGATCTCCCAAACCCTCCTTCCACAGCCTTGTGCTGCAGCACAGGGATCCCTCTGGCTGGATGAAATCCAGCTCTTCAAACTCTCGTCCTCTGTGGGGGTCCCACATCAGTTCCAGATGCAGCCTCCTCAGAGCTACACACATGGCAACAATTACTGTCTGAACTTCTCTTCATGTGCACCACCACAAGGATGTATTGCTCACATACATCCAACTTGATGTCCAGCAGGAGTGTCTTTTTTCACTAAGCAGCTTCTTAGTATTCTGTCTCAAGTGCTGAATTTTGTTTAAGTTTATGAATATTCTGGCAGGCCCCTTCTCTGACTGGAATTTCAGTCAACTGGTCACTCCCATCTGAGAGAACATTCCAACCCATCCCCACGGCTGCTGATGAAAATACTGTGCAGTATCAGCCCTCGCTACCAACTGCTATGGACACCACTGCCACCTGGAATTGTAAATTTACACTCTGGACTACTGACACTACTCTTTGGCCCCATTGGACTGCACAGTTTTTCACCCAGAAGAGCTTTTTAACCTAGTCAAAATCATATGTCTTCCACTCAAAAAATTAGGTAACAATTGCTCTGAACTACTGGATACACAAGTGCAAAGTAAGCAGCAAGCTGATTTTGACTTGTGACTTGGTGAAGACAAAAAATGTTGGAAACACTATGTTAAAAAAAAAGAAGAGAGATCAGTGAGAAATGTAACCCAAACAACGAAAAGCAGAAGAGCAAAAGACCACCAGAGCCAAGGAAATACTTTGGGCACACACAACAGTACATTACATTCTGGCTTAAAATATTTCGAGGCACAATCTCTCTTCCAACTCTGGCAATCCCCTTCCAGCACAGAACTCTCCAGATACACGTGTTGTTATCTAAATGACTGAGGTGAGTTGTAGCAGATCTCTGCACATTTTGCCCTTTCCCTTCCCCTGCACTCTGAATTAACTCAGTGATCATGTATCTTATTTGCTCAAGCCCATATGTAACTTTATTATCATAGTGGCATGATCACACTGCCAAGTTTAAGACAGTACTGTATGTTGACATTAATTGAGAGACACTGAGACGAATACAAGAAGAATTTAAAAGTGACAGACACAATATACCTCTTGAAAAAATTAGGAAGCATCTGAATCCTCTTGTAGACAGGCAAAATCTCCCCAACTGCATAAAAGCCATTGATGAATGTGTGTAGAGTAAGAAATTCCTCCTAAAAGGAACTTGTAAAAGTACTTGTAAAACAAGTTTAAGTTTTACTTCTATTAGTGTTATCCTTTTAGGATAAGAAAAAAGTTAATTTGGCATACACATAAAAGCAGATAGAATTAATCTTAATGCATTACAGGGAGCTTCTTCAAGTTCGTTCCCAAAAAGGACTCCTGACTGGCATCCAAGACAGCCCACTGGTGTCATTTGTCAGTTTGGAGTTTCTCTCCACCCCCAGAGCTGTGTTTTCTCATTTGACAATCGCATGAAGGTCGTGATATTGAGTAAGAATGGTAACATAGGTCAAGAAGATATTCTAGTCTCCTGCTTCATGAAGAAAGTTTCATATAGGGGAAGCATTAAAAAAAAAACCAAAAAAACCCAGCAAGGGCAACCCAAAACATTCATCTTCCCAATTCATACTCTGCACATTTGACAAGGTTTTATATCTAGCAATTATCTCTATTACTTCCATAGAGGAAATTGTCATAGGGCTTTAATTAAATCAAACTACCATGACTTAACTGAGTAGGGGACAGAACATTTGTAGAGATTTGCAAGCCAGAAGTATCTATAGTAAGTTTCATACATGACAACATTAGTTACAGTCTATTGCATAATAGAGAAACAACTAGATCCTACAACTAAAGGGTCAAATATATGATTCATATATTAATTCCCCTATCCTTAAACTTATCTTCCTCCAGTGTTTAAACAAATCAGTGTTTCACAAGTGTGCAGGTTCAGCCACCTGAATGCCTACGGTGCACGAGATGCACTGACATGCGGGCTGGAACTGCAGCAGTCACTCCAGCAGGCCCCGGGCAGGTTTTAGCGGGGAACACAGCGGAGCCATCGCATTGTTTGAACACCAGCTAATCACAGCCACCGAACTCATACGGATCTACTTCCCCAGTGCACGAGGACCTTGTCCATTTGATTCCGTTCGAGGCGAGATACCCGACAGATTGAAAACCTGACAGATTGCAAACGCAGCCCGCTCGGAGCAGCGGGATCGCACAGTCCCCTGGAGCAGCAGCAAGAGACGCTGGTGTCGGGCTCGGCCCGGGACCGCTCCCGGCGGGACGGGCGCTGCTCCCCGCGCCGCGGCGGGAACGCGGCGGAGGGACAGCGGCGGATCCGGCACCCCCG
>VXBR01000871.1:1951788-1990599 GCA_013400215.1 Cisticola juncidis
CCCTCCCTCGCCCCGCCCCAGCGCCCCTGAGGCGGCGGCGGCCGCCGGCGGGAGGGGGCGGGAAAGCGCCGGGGGCGTCTGAGGGCGGCGTCGGGGGCTCCTGAGGGCAGCCTCGGTGCTCCCGAGAGAGGAGATCAGGCCCCGGGAACCCTTTACGGCTCACTTGTGCCTTCAGGCGGCGTTCCGCGGAGCGAAACTCTCTCGCTCGTTATCGGGGAGAGCGGAAAGAAACCCCACTGTCTCTGAGGCGGGACCCCGCTGGGGAGGTGCCAAGCCGGGGTATCCGCTGGAAATGTCCGTTCAGAGCGAATAGTGCCGAGGAACTGGGCAAGGCTAAGTGATCGTGGATGACCGATATGTTATACGTATTTATGATACATCCCCAAAGCGGCTTCTTTTATCTTTTAAAGCTCTGTGTCATGCAGAGATATTCATCGGCTTTAAAAAAATGGAATCTCGGTCTTCCTTCCTTACTGCATGTTGGTAACTTGTGGTTCAAGAAAAACCGCTGGTGTTGTAAGCTGGGATGAAATTGCAAAAGTCAACAATGCTGACTGAAGGGCCAGAAAAGTTAGCAGTGACATGATGCCAGTAAACCAGCCCCCACAGACACCATTAAAAGGATTTGCCTTTGCTGTTACTCCATATTACTGGTAGTTGTCCAGACTTGGGCTGTTATGCTGCAATTGCTCTGTGACAAGCAAAATCTGATTGCTGCCACTTGGGAATGCTTTGTGAGATACCTTACCAAGCTCTTTCAATTTTTTGTTTGTTAGTGCTTCAGCTGGCATCGAGGAGCCTTGGATGGGGCGTGAACAGCACTTAGTGATCGTGTGTAATAGCAGGGGATTTCATTGCAGCCCTTACCTACAACATCTGAAATGAGACAAACACAGTCTTGTGGTGAGATCCACATCCACATTTTCAAGACTGACATTAAAATAGCACTTGGACTACTTGCCAAATATTATCAAAGATTTTCTATTATTCTCAAATCTTAATTGCCTGCCAAGACTGTTTTCTTCTTGGAACCTAGCTATAGTTTAGAGATCATCTTGCTCAAGAACACGCTGCAACCTTTAGAGAAGGATCCACAGAGTTTGTACTACAAGGTCATAATGATCTCTCCTGGCTTTTGCCCGAGATCCCCCTCTACTGCCCTCTCTTGTCACAGGGAGCTTCTACTCTAAAGTCGTGGCCAAGAAGTGGAGTTCATTAGGAATACTTATGCAAGGCTACAACATCTCCATGTAGGAACTCAAGGAATTAATCCCATGGGATCTTAATTAAATCTGAATTAATTAGTCTAATTCCTAGGTAAAGTATGGGATTTGTGTTATTTCTTCTGTCTCTTTTAAAAGCTGCAGTACTGTGTTCTTAGTGTATTTCATCTCAAGACAGGATGTGACAATTTTCAGCAAAGGTTGAGGTCTCTCTAGATCCAAGAAGGAAGGAAGCAATATCGTGACAGACATTTATGCAAAACATGAAATATCACTGCACTGTTAAGTATTAAGAGTTACAGAAATTCTCTGGGAGGTGCCATTTCCTTAAGTGTTCTTTAACAATGCTGTGAATGTTCATAGACCAGGAACAGGAGGCGTGACAGCAATAACCTGTGATATTTCCTTAACCCTCACCAGATACGCAACACAGGCAGAAGAGGGAAATAATTTAGTCCAAAACTAGAAAATATTGAGTCAGGGAGAAGAGTTATTCTTCCTAGCTCATTCAACAGCGCTCTCGCTTCCTTCACATTCCTATTCACTGTTTGAGTAGAACATTTTTCCTGTAATATTTATTATGCAATGCTATTTGCAGAGTAGGGATAGAGGGTACTGTCCCAGGGAAGCCTGCAGGGAAAGGAGGGGTGGAGCTCTGGCCGTACCTTTACAGTAAGATGGTGTGAGGCCACGCTCGGCTGAGCAATTAGCTTCCTTTAAAGGAAGGAGCGTGGATATCCGTGTGGACTAATTTCTTCTGCTCCTGGCTCAGATCTCACTGAGGCAAGTCTACACAATGCAGCTGAAGTTGTTTGCTGATCTGTTTTCCTGCTGAAGAACTTGCAAAATGGAGGAAAAAAAAAAGGAAAATAAAGCTAAAGTGCTAGTTGAAAGCCTTGTGTATGTTATATATGTTATTCTAGACAGAAAGAGCGATTTTGGAATTTAGATATACTTGCTATAACAATTTCCAGCCTGTTAGAAATAATGGAGGCTACCATTGATTTTGGAAGACTTAATTATAAGAAACTTGAATTCAGTTCTTCAAAATGTAACATTTATAAAGTTGCTGATTATTTTCAACTGCCCACGCAATGCAGATTGTTGTAAATGATGCTCTTGTTCCCCATGCAGCTTTTTGACCTCTTGTTCTGTAAACTGAACTCAAATGGAAGGTTTTTTCATCTTTGAATACAGCCCGACTGCTTTTTAAAAATATATTTTTTAAGGTAGTGGACACATTGGAAGAAATTCATTAAGCACATAAATATTTGCGGTGCAAATAATTTAGTTCCTAAAGATCTAGTTTCAATACCATATAAACCCAATTGTTTGCTTTTGGTTTGGGTTTTTTTGGTTTCAGTTTGATTTTTGTGTTTAATCTCAGCAGAGTGAAGGGAAGTTGGCAATTGCATTCTGCTTTTCCTGGCTGGTTCTTCTTTATTGACCTCAAGCTAAGGACAAAATGTGACTGTGTCAGGCTACTCCAAGCATGTGATACAGTGTGAATTAAGGAGTAGATGCCAGAGGTCCATGTCTTTCCATTCTGCCTCTTAGTGACAGAGAAGGCTCGGCTGTCAAATCCTGCACCTCCTTACCCATCTTGGATCCTTGGGTTCCCCCAGCAGGGGCAAAGGGCACGTATTTGGAGCCAGGCTGGAACAGGTGTAGTTGTGAAGTGTCCAGGGCTCCGGGGTAATGAGTCACGCTGCCACAGGCACCCTTTTGCCTACTGGGAAGATGAGTGGTATGTGCGAGGTGCCTGTGCCTGCACAAGTGGATAAACTCCGTTGCTCTGGCGCAGGGAGCCAGCACAAACAGGTCGTGACCTTGGCTGCCAGTGCCCTCACATTTCTGTAGATCATCTGCAGCACCCGTGTGCAGGGGACCTTTCTGTGGATCCCGAGGATGGCAGGGTTTGCAATGACCCATAATATGTTCCATCTTCGACTTTTGTTTTGGCACATGCAGTACTCTGTCACCATTTGGCAAGAACTGTTTTATTGTGAAGCCACGACTGCAGTGATGCAACAAATGTTTTGCAGGATACGTTTTGCTTCTGACCTGGTATTAGACAATAGTTTTCCCTGAATGACATTTTATATTTAGAATCACTCTCACAGTGTTCAAACTCTGAGTAATCATTGTTGCAGTTGCTGTCTTTTTGGTGGACAATAAAATAAATCAATGATAAATTCACATTTTGAAGACAGCTAATACTAAGTCCTTTCAAATGCAGTTATTAAGCCAATAAATCTTTACAAAGGGTCATAGAATCACACAATGGCTTTGGTTGGAAGGGATATCAAAGCTGATCTATTCTTAATTCCCCTGCCAATGACCAGGGACACCTTTCACTAGACCAGGTTACTCAAAGCCCTATTATTCAAATCAAAATGGGGAATTCAGAATAAAAAACTCACAAGAATTTTGTATAGATAAAATAAAATGTTCTTGGGAATTAAAATGAATAATTCAGAGAATATAAATATTAATTAGTAGTATAGTAGTATAGTTGAAGGTTGAACATTTAGTGATGTACACTCCAGGCTCTGGTTTTCATATGTGGTAAAGATATTAAAACCAAGAAGCAGCAATACAACTACATTAAGACTCTGTTGCTACAGTTAGTTAAAACTCTGTTAATCCTGCACAAAACTGAGCTCTTACATCACGCAGAAGAACTAAAACAAAGAGAACATAAAGTTTCAAATGGGAGGTGCCATATGTGTATAGGGAGTACAGAAGGATAGTTTTTATTAAAGCATGCTGTCAAATATATGTTCTAATACGGAAAACACATACTTAGTAAAGAAAATATATCCCCATCTTTCTGGTTTTCTGTTTCAGTCTGATGATGGCATGCTGAATTACTGTGCAACACCTGAATTCAGAACAGATTATTATGAAGTGATCTAGTAATTTACTCTGGGTAATTAGATGTCCTCAGGATCTGTACATTTGTCTGTGAACATCAAAGGGTTTTTATGTATTATCTCTATGAAACCTCTTGTGACAATGTAATGCCTATGGCACTATTTTTTTTTACAGATACAGAGGTGGAACAGTGAAATTGCAGTCCAATGGTCACGTAGCAAGTGCTTAGCAGAGCAGAGCTAAAGCGTAGCTTTCTCTGGGGTCCAAAGGCATTGCTTTCCTTGGCCACTGCCTTTCTTAGGAATCAGTAACTACATTCCTGTTGCCCTCAGAGAGGACAGGACTGAATAAACTGGTAATAACTGGCAGAGACAGGATTCCATGGGGTAAGTAGATCTAGCCTCACACAGATTCTAAAGGATGATGCTTTTACCACTACCATCCTGATCCTGGCCATGCAGTTTCTGATTGTGGTGCAAGGGGTCTGGTTTTTATTGGATCCTTTCTTGAGTCCTCTGAGCTCATTTATAAGGCAGAAAACATACCCAGGCAAAATAAAAGCAGATTGTTCTCTGCCAAGAAGCTGAATTGACTCACTTGCTGTAATGAGTGCCAGAGCTGGTGGAAAAGCAGAGCTTACCACAGCAAGGAGCATGGGAAAGGTTAAGAATAAGCAAGAGATGATGTGGAGGAGACTGGGGACAGCATGAAATATTCAGCAGCTGCAACCTCTTAGATTGCCTCAGCTGCTGACAGACCTTCAGCCTCCATATCATCAAATCAAATGTTAGCCATCTATTAGGAAATTCTGGAGATGTTAATGGCTGCATTATTATCATGAAGACTAGACCGTACCGTCTGCTTTTGGGAACAACTTTAATACACTGATGTTTCCAATTTTACATCACAAAACAAGTGTATGTCTCATAAAACTGATGGGAGAGCTCAGCTGCACTGGAGTCTTCTGCAGATTCTTTATGCTGTGCTTATACCAGAAAGCAAAATAGTGTTACTTACCCACAGGTGGAGTTCTGGGGGGCTCATAGGTAATGCACAGACAGCTGCTGAGAGAGACGTCTTTGCTTGGCTCTAGGAAGACAAAACCTAGGGAACATCTCACTGCTGCCTGTAACTTTACCTGGTGGGAGAGTATAGAGATGGATCTCTTGGAATGTCAGTGAGCATCTTTCTGTGTGCAAATCACCCACTCTTTGTATGCTTTTGTTTTTAATGCTGTTTTGCTGTTCATTTTCTTATCTCATTGTTGTTTCCAGTAATTCTCAACCTGTAATCTCTGCCTTTTATCTCTCTTGCTGGAGGGGAAGAGGGGAATCTTACGGTTTTCTTTACAGTGGGAATACTAAATTGAGGAGTAGTACTCCTAAACCATGATGGCTGGAAAATACACCTCACCAGCGACACTGAAATGAACACCAGTTTTGACTAGCTTCATAGAGGATGCCTTGCTGTGTTTTTTATTGAGAACTGAATTGGATTTGAAATGAATCCGGGAGATACTGCATTTATTTTTTTCTGTGGTTGCCAAAGCAGAACCTCAAAGCTGTGCATATGGAGAAAAAAAGTAACAACCCGGCTTTGGAAAGAAGAAACTCTCCCATGTATTCTCCCAGCAAAACACAGAGAAGAAGATAACTGAGCTATCAACGAAACTGCCCAAGAGAAAAAGGCTCTTCAGTAGTGGAGGACAACTGAGTTTGTGAGGCAAGCTCAAAAATATCCTGAGGAAACTACGAGAAAGCCATGACATATCTAGGAGATATCATTAAGGCAAAAAGCCCAGTCACCCAAAGAGAAAGTGGATGTGTGGACTGATCTTCAAAGACTGAATTTGACATTTTGATGACTTAATGTTTGCTTTCTGAGCCTCTGCTGGGACCACATATTTTAAACAATACTTAGGAAAGCTGATCTAAAGAATGCACTTTCCTGGTGCACTGGTGGAGGAGCATGACACACAAAGACACTTGTCTGAAACAGTGACCAGTTCAGCTCTTCCTGCTGCAGTCCTGGAAGGTGAGGATGAACTGCTGACCATACTGTCCTGATCTCACACAGACACCAGGCCCTTGTCAGTCCTGGAGTTCACCTGCCTCTGTCAGACCCAGCTGGTTTGCAGCCAAACCTGCTGGGCAGGATGCTGGAGCAGAGGGGAAGATAAGAGGTGTCTTTCCCTGGGATGACAATAAGGTAACACTCAGGTGGGAGCATTGCAGGCAAGCTGAGTGGTCAGGTTTGCATTCTGCATTCTGTGCAGCACGAGGTATTTGTTACAGGCTTATATTTGCAACTTGAAAATGGCTCCACCTCTGCTGTCACTTGTGGCTATTTCAATAGGTCATTGTGGAGTTCCATACATGGTCAAATTATGTTGAATTTGTACACTGTCTGAATGGTTTCCCAACAGCAGGTTCCTGTTTTTCTTTAATATACCACAAAACATAGTTTCTTGCTTGGGTTTCCTGAGGTGAGTTCCTCATAACTGCAGCACACTGCAGTCATGTTATCCCCTCATATTCCAAGGCCTTAGACATTTTAATCTACCTATGAATGGTTTGTCAACAGAATCTATGCCACTCTTCATATTGCAGCTCCTTGTTATCAACTTCTAATTGCAATAATGCTCTTGGTTCATTATCAGAAGAGTTTACTCACAGCATTTGGTTCTTTCCAGGTTACAGTGCTCTTCTGCAGGAACAGAAGCTCCTTGGGGGCAGAGTTAGAACTGGGGTGGAAACTGTTCCAGCTGCCTTATTTCTGAGTCATCCCTGTGAGTACATTAACTTCTAGAAGCTGCATTGATTCTTCTATGCAGTTTAATAATATTCTAATGACTACAAAAAGAATGATTTGTCCATATCCTTATTGAGGATATTAGGACAAAAGATAATAGGGGCATAAATAAAATCATAAGGCTACACATTCAGATGATGAACATCAGTATAACACTGATAAAATTCATCTATTTATTACAGAAGTAGAAGAATTACCTTTCTAATCACATAAGTTTCCTGTTATTCCAAGATAAATTTATATCTGGGTGTTCATTCTGTATGAAATTATATTTTTGGTATAATAACACAAAGAAATTAAATTACTAACTTTAGCCTCTTTTATACATTTGTTTATAAGAGAGTCAGCCGGAGGCAACACACTGCTCAGTGTTTCATAAGCTATGTAGTTTATTCTTTCTGTTCTATGGAGAAATAATTATCTAGCTAATGAGCAAGACGCTGCACTGTGAGTGCACCACAGCTAAATGCTTCACAAATACTTTAGGAAAATTCTTGCTCCCCCTGCAGTCAAAGGAAGTTTTTGCAGTGAATTTAAGAAGGCAAGATGTGCCTGTCTCCTATGGATGCCCTAAAAGGGGCTTGATGTGTGTGTTTGCTTTGTCACAACTTAAGAAAGAAGCAAGATTAAAATTTTAACATAAAAATGAGTTTCTTTCTCTTATCTTTGCTTACTGTTTTGTTTGCAGTACTTTTATAAACAACATAAAAACAGTGAGTGACAGAAAAGACCTACATTCATGGTGTATTTTGTACAGACTTCTCAGATGGTGGAGCATGTGAGTCTGCTAAAACAAAAGAGAACTGAAGATATTAGAGATCTTAGGGGCATATGAAACAGAGAAATGCAGTTCTATTAATTCACAATATATACATGATGTGAACTTTGAAAATAAATGGTATGTACACTAAATAATTATAATTAATACACATAAATATCATACATATGATTGAATAAATATCTTCTTTTAGAGATATATATGTAATCAAGACAGAGATGAAGTTTTGTATAATATAATATTTCCAGATATTACATTAAAATAACATCACAATATACATCAAATAGCATAATGTAGTAAGTGGCTTTCTAATAGTTCAATGTCATTATTTTCATAAAATAATCTAGGTTGGGAAGGAACTTAGAAAGTCCCCCCATCATCCTCTTCTAATGTTGGAAACACCATCTGTTTTTTGCCTAGACATTCAGTTATGCTGTGCCTTAAGTTATCAGAGGCCACAAAATCCAAAAAAAAGATTTTCCCTGTCTTCTCCAAAAAGACTGATTCCTATTTTCTTTTTGCTTCCTCCTCCTTAAAATTTTGTAATAATTAGAAGCCTGATATAAACCACAGAGGTCTTCTGTGGCTGAAATGCTATTTTCCTTATACAAAGCAGCAGAAGGTTTAACTTTTGTGTAATTTTGACAACCAAGACAGTGTATGTAAAATCAGTGGTCCCAGCTAACAAAGCACTTTTCTCCTGGGGGCTTTCTGGGCAGGAGAGGGAGGACTTAAGAATGGCACACTATCTTTTGGCTTGTGAAAAGCCTTCATCAGGTAAACTTTAAACAGTCAGCCTCCCAAGGAAATCTGATACGTAATCACACACTGAGGAAGAGGCTGTTGTGGAAGAAAGGCGAGAAGATACTTTCCTTGAATGTAGTTGGCCTTCTACATGCAGAGCAGCAGGTGAGTGCAATGCTGTACTTATTCCACAGTTGCTCTGCCTCTCCTTTGTTGGTTCAAGTTCCCAGGCTGTCTTGATTATAGGGAATTTCACCAGGAAAATTCATTCTGCACTGTCATGAGCAATGCTCAGTTCATTTACCTCAGAAGACAAAGAATGATGAAAGGACTGTGTTCTGCAACAGAAGCAGTTCAAAGGTGGTGTCCATTTCTTAGCAAATCTTATAAATTAAGTTTTATTAATTCAAATCTTAAGAGGCCCAAATGTTCCTTCTCACCTTTGTGCCTTTAAACATGTACAATGTCACCTGGAGCAGGTCAGTCCAATAATATTCTGTGTTTGTGGGCCTGAGGGCTGGAGAATTAAGGAAAGAAAAAAGAAAAAAAAAGTATGATTCTTTCCAGTCTTCAGGTAACAAGTTCTCAATTCTCAAGTGGTTTCATAAAAATACATTTTTTAGAGGACAGGACAAAGTTCTATCCTTCCTACTCTACAAAGATACCCATTGTTCCTCATGTCAAGTTGATGTTTATTGTATTAAGAAACATTCCTCTGTGTAAGAGGTATGTCCTAATCATAAGTAATTCCATTTAACACTTAAAACAGCAAAAGGGGTTACTTTGCTTCTCCTCCCCTCCCCTGCCCTCCGTAGCTGCCAGGGCTGTGAGTCAAGGTAGGGGTAGTTTGTCCTTTTCCCTGGGCTGCCCCAAGAACCTGCAGAGTTAATGGGAAGTGCCCATCCATTGCTGTGCAGGGCTGGTCAGACCTGCTCAGTTCATCCCAGAGGTCACATTGCCTGGCAGCAAAGCCAACAACAGAATGGTTAAAATGGTCTCCTCTCTGTCCTCCCCTTAACCACAACTGAAAGGCAGCAAGGCAGTGACCAAGCAGCCTCTGCTCCTTAGGAGAGCTTGTGCTTCACACTGAGGGTGCAGCTGGGTCTGCAGAGAAACAGTGGGATGTACCTGGGGAGGTGTGGAGATATGGTCTCCATAGTCCTGTCTCTCTTTAGAATGACTGAAGTGATTCAAACACTTCAGTAAAAAAAAAGCCTGACTCTTTGGGTTAGTCATCAGAGACCAGGAGTGTTGACCTTAGCAGTTGTACTTTAGAGTTCCTCAGGGTTCCCAGCTAACATTTTCAATAATATGCCCATTTTCTCTGTAGTCAGTGGGTGCTAAACAACCTGCTTTGCCAGCAAGCAGCCTTAATCCTGAATTTTGCCAAGCCATAATAATGTGAGGTTCAAAGTACTGTTCTAGTAAAGGGCTAGATACAAATTTCCATGGAAATTGATTGCATCATGTATCACACATGGGTGAGTCAAGGATATTGTGAAATATTTCCCATTTACTGGTAATAGCAAATCCATAGCAAAGTGTGAATTATGCTCTGTAAGTGCTCCTTATCACGGTATCTGGTATGTATAATTATTTTATAGACCTCCTTTTATTTTGTCCTGTCACACTTAGCACAAATTGCTCTTGAGTTTGATGGTGACAGAAATATATAGGTAACTATAATTCTTAGGTTACAATTTCTGTATTGTAAATAATGATGTTTATGCAGCTTGATGTGATGTGAGGTGAAAAAGAAATGGCACAAATACTAAACATCTCTAATTTTTTATGATTTATCTCATTCTTCCCTTTACCAATAGCTTTACCAAGTCATTGAAGATGCCAGCTACCTAACACCAAATAAAAGATAAACAATTTAATGAAAAAAAGAGGAGTAACCAATTTTACTTGACATTACAGCCTTGCATTTTTTCAACATTTCTGTAATGCCCAGAAAGATACAAACATTCCTTAATACTGACTTAGGAGTCATCCAGATTGTCCTGATCTATAAGTTCCCTGACTCTAACTAGTTTTCCAAAATTTCTCTGCTCTTTTGAGATTATTGATGCCAGCATTAATATCTTTCACTATGGAAATATAATTATTTGGCTTGTGGCCACTGTCTTTGGTGTTTTATTTAGTGATTACTGAAATTACTTATTTTTTGTCCTTTTGTGTAATCAAATGCAAGAGATTGTCTTGTTTTCCTGAAAGTGTTATGTAAACACATAGTTGCTATTAAGTGATTTTACCAGTTGAGAAAATTAGTCATGTAATATTTACAGATCTCATCTGGAAACAGAGGATTTTGGCAGTGTTGCCAATTCTCAAATATCAAATGCTGCTTGGAGGAAAAACCTTTCTCTACCTTTAGTTTCCATTTTCCTCCTTTGTGGTTAATCTGCTACCTTTTTGTTTAGTTTTGTATCTAGCTTTTGTCTATTGTGTAATTGTGCTTACAGTCACACATATTTGTGTATTTCATTTTATTGTATTCACACATCAATGCTCTTTAATGCTGCAGTAGCAACAAACATCTGCAGAGAAATATTTGTTGACTGTTGTCCCAAATACTGTATTTTCTGGTCCTTCCTATATAGGATCACAGACCAGCTGTGAGGCAGGAAGGATCACACCTCCTGTGAAGATCCTCTGGTCCAAATATCTGCTCAAAGTCAAGTCTGTGAGAGCAGGTTGGTCAGGATGGTGTCCATTTGGTTTTGAGTATCTTTAAAGCTGGAGCAGAGTGGAAGGATGAGCTCTCTGAAATAGAGACAATACAATAGAGTATTGTCTACAAAAGAGTAGACAATACTCTACCTAATGCAGCACAAAATAATATTTGCCTTCTTTCTATAATGACACATAGCTGGGTTGTAATTTTTTAAATTTAAAATGCTCTAGCTTATTTTTAAATCTTTGTATTGTTCTGTCCCAGTCTTCCTGAATATGTATATACATCTTACATATATTCCCTATGTGCCACATCAAACATACACTTTTCATTAACTCACTGAGTTCCATCTTAACATAAATATGTTTGTTTTCTTCAGAAACCACACTGGATCCATTTTTCTGATTTTTTTTTTCCTCCTACTCATGTAACTAAACAACCTTTTCCTACCAGATTGCAAAATTTCAGTTGCAGCCTCCATCTGAAAAAGCTTCCCTGGTTCTCCATGCCTGTGTAATTGCTCAATTTCATGTTTTTCTGCCCCTTTCCAGCAACCACCTCTTTCAAAAAAAAACAACCAACTCAGTGACCCATTGCTTTCAATTTGCTTTTCAGAAAGTTTTCCATTAAATCATTCCTCCCTCTCACTTTCTTTGGCAGGTCTTATGCCCCTGGATAATGTCAGCAGCAGCAAACTGTGCTGAGCATCATTTCATAGCAGATGGAACCAGTGATTTGTCCACACTTGTTCCAGATCCTCACATTTTCTGCTTTTCCTGTTTTTCTTCACTCATGGCATGGTTGCCCAGGATTACCTAACTCAAAAAAAAACCCCTGTGGGCAGTGATGGCTTCTGGTTTGCATGGACCAAAGTGTAGGAGGGTTTTCTATCATTATTTTGTTAAAAGTACTCAGCAGATCAATTG
Organism: Cisticola juncidis; assembly: GCA_013400215.1. NCBI lineage: Eukaryota > Metazoa > Chordata > Aves > Passeriformes > Cisticolidae > Cisticola > Cisticola juncidis. The sequence goes on from VXBR01000871.1 coordinate 1,963,828, forward strand.
CTTATTCTATTGCTACTTTTAGACAAAATTTTCAAATTAATGTTACTGACACAGAATTTAGAATAGCTGCAAAAGTTGACTGCTGGAAAGAGGAAAGAGTAAGAAAGTGAGGAATGTAGAAATCAGAGTCAAATTAAGAGCCAGTATTTGAGGAAAAAACCCTGTGAGAATCACCCAGTTATCACGGGATGGCTCTACCTAGAAATTACATCTGCCAATGCACCTAAAGAAACCAGACTGCTGAAATACTACTTGGATTTCTGCAATTTTTTGTGGTATAGTGATACACTAACAACAACAAAAAAATTCTCTTCTTACTAGTCTGACTGCCTTCAGTTTTATTATTATACAGATATGTATAAAAAAAACCTAAAAAGAAAGCCCTCATCTATTGCTCAGTCCTGTTTCACAGATAAAAGCTCTTTGCAGATTGTAAAGCCTGTCCACTAGTGAGTAGTTGTCACTGAACCAAGAAGTACATTAGCAGCTGGATGCATGATTTATTTTTAACAAAGCCCCAATGCAAGCATTGGAATTAGGGTATGTGTCATATGACAGGATTTTGTACAGGTAAGCAGTCTTTCAGGCAGTCTTTATTGTTCTTGGAAAGGACATTTGAAACTTTTATAATATAATTAACCAGTTCATCCTTAGGAATATCCTGTTTGATCCTAGAGGGTGTGTGTAGCCACAGAGGGAATTTGTCATAGAGCCAGGAAGAAAACTGCAAATACTGTAGTGCACTTGTCCTACAGAGATGAATAGTCTTCCTTGTCCTCAAGGTGCAGCCAGGTGAAAGAATAAACTCCTCCTCTTATCAGCTGGGATTTGCTGAGGCTTAGAGTTTATTAGATCTAGAGACCTGCTGAGAAGGGAATCGTGAGCTCACCCAGAGGCAAGAAAGCAGAAAAAGATTCTTGTGAAAAGAATGTCAAGCTCTGTCAGAACTGGTAAAAACACTTCAGCTCTGGTGCCCTCTCCCTAGGATGGTGTGGGCTGCTGGAATCTCTGCTTTAGTCACTGCATCTGCAAAAAGTCTCCTTCAATATAAGGTGGAGGCAGCAAAAATATTTCCTTCCCAACCTACTGGTCAGTTTTATCAGTAATGCAATGGGACACCTTTCTGTCTGACAGGTAGGATGCAAATGGCTTCTACTTCATTAGGTGAGCATGTTTGAGTAAGCATTTCAGACTTGTGAAGCCAAGAATGCAGTGTAATATCACCTTCCTATGGTGGGAAATGATCTGACATAGTCAGGAACTCAAGCCCTTCTTCATTCTGCAGGAGATGCTTTGGGTTCAGGGATTTGGGGTAGCTGTTTTATTGATGTGATACCTGAAATACTAATTTTCATCACTCCATTTGCTATGCACACTCAGGTTTATAATTTTTTTTTACATTGCTGAAATAATTTATGTGAATTTCAAGCATTTAAAGAAGTTTTCAATGTATGAAAACCATTAAATAAATCTAAAACTGAGATAAACAATCAAACCTTCAGTGTATATTGACATATTTTGAAAATTTAAATACTTACAAAGAAATTATAGATCTTGAGCAAAAATCAGCCCACTCCAAAAAAAAAAAAAAAAATAAAAAGGGGTAGTTGCTAAACTTCCTCTCTAAAAACCGACTTTTAAAGGAATGAAAGGAATGATGAGGCCTACCAGAACACAAATTCAGTGAAAGGATCAGAACTAATGTGTGCATCCTGTGAAGCTTAAAAAATGACTCCAGAAGACTGTCTAACAGGATCTGGAAGGTGCAAACCTGAGAGTTATAGGTGCTGATAAAGCCTTTTGCTGAGCTGGGTGCTGAGCTGGGGAATAATACGCTTCATTGCTTGAGGAGTAGTTGTGGTTTGCACTCTCCCCAGTGTGCTGAGGGTCAGGCTCCTCTCTGCTGCTGACTGAAATGCATCAGACCCTGGGGTATTTCAGTCAGCAGCACAGAGCAAGCCATGCACGGTATCTGTGGTGTGCATCAGGATTTCAGTAAATATATTTCTATGTATCTGCACCCTGTAGACCACCTTTTATGCATGTTGTTATTTGAGGGTGCTAAAAAGTAGGTGGCATTTAGATATTCTTGATAGTTGGTTTAAAACCATCCATTTTTAACTTGTCATTGTTCTAGTTAGGAGACAAATAAAAAAAGATAAGAGAATTTAAAAAAAGAGAAGTTTTTTGGCTTCTGGCCAGACACAGACAATGGCAAGAGGGCAGCTTGCCCAGCCTGCTCTCTTCTGATGCTTTACAGGCCGCTCGTGATTCACGCTCTGCAGTGCTTAAAGGCTTCTGTGCCCATGTGTGGTTCTGCATGGAAACCTCAGGATAGTCTCTGCCATTACTCTGTACAGTAATGTACTTTGTTCAGGATACATCAGTGCATTATTTGTGACCATTAAAATAAAAGGATAGGGGCAGAACAGTTTGACTACTAAAGGTAAATAAGGGCTTATGAATGAAGAGAGGTTGAGATTGAAGGGAAATATTTCTGAACTGTGACAAGATCAGTCTTCTAGTTTGTGTAAATTAGTGAGAGAAGAAAAGAACATGAACTGAAAAGACTTCACTAATTGGTTACTTGTTGCTACAAAAGACTAGTGCTGGGAACGTAGTGTAGATCAGCTTCAATATCCTATATCCAAAACTGTTATCTCTTCCCTAAGCAAACTTCCCTTGACCTTGGAGATTTTATCAGAGGGTGCAATGTTCTTGCTTATAATTTTCTCATATCAAAGGCCTTGCTTTTGTTTCCTTGATTTGCATGTAGATTGAACCTGTAGAGATATCTGCATATAACTACATGTTTATGTGATCCACAAAGGAGAAAAGAAATTTAACACAGGAATAAATTTATATTTAATGGACAAGGAGCATGAAAAGCAGCAAATATTCCTGATTATTACCCTATTTGTATTGAAGTGTAAATGCCTATGTAGTTAACGAAAAGATTTACTAGTCCCTTGGGTGATGAAATGATTGCTTCTATTTGAAATATCATACTCTGGGTGCAGAACTTGATGGATATAACTATATGAAAGGTGCTGTGCTCCTTGAGTTCCTGGAGTTTAGGCTCTGGGCCCCAAGGACAGCCAGAATTCTCATTGCTGTATGGGTAATCACTGGCCATGGGCACCTGGAAACAGCAAATACAGTTTTGGTGGGCATCAAAACTCCTTCACCTTTTCTAGAATGGCAGGGCTCTCTGTGTGTCCATGGTCTTTTTTGCCTCCTTGGAAATGCATGGCCAAGAGAACAATGTCACAACCATGTTTTTTCCACACAACAGGTAAAGGGCTGGAGTCATTAATCCAGGAGACTCCCTCTGGCCTGAGATATCTCTAAACCAGACTTGCCTGGCACTCATTTGGAAGATGGGAATCCTCACATTTTACTTAGAAAATTCTACTGATCTATTTTCTACTATCAGCAATGAAAGAAGAGGAAAGATAACTGTATGAAGGAGGTTCTTTCCTGTTTAAAGACTGCTGATTTACTCCAATAATTGATTATACTGATGCAATTAATGCATTGAAAACTGAGGTTTCAGCTTAAAACAAGTTTAACTTTCACATATTCTGGAAAGCTTGAAATATGTCTGATGTTGCTGCTGTAAGGAATATAAATCATTCATGACTGTTTTTTATGATGGAGTACTGGATAGCATGCTTATCTCCTTCCTATAAAATCTTTCCTTCCAAAGAGCAAAAGGTTTAAAAATATCCCCTTTGTCCTATTGCACAAAGCACTTATAAACTTGGTAGTAATCTTAACTTGGTGGTATCTTTAACCTTTTAAATTTCAAAATCCATGGTTAAAGGTGTAGGCATACTAAATAAGAATAGAGCTAAAATAATTTGATAACCAGAGAGAGCTTACTGTGTACACACCTGCTTGAGTATATGGACAGGAAAACTGATTTGTTTTATGCAATTATTTCTACTATTAAATGTAACAAAAAGCCGTAGAATATCATCCTATCCAAATATTTCAATTTATGATTTCTAGAATATAAACTTTTCACCTGCAAATGACAGGCAGCTGCCTTTGCACTCTCTGACCAAAAAGGCCAGGCTAAGCAGAGGCCAACCAAAGCAGAGTGAGGGCAAACAACTGGCACATTTGTCTTGAAGACAAATGTTGAGCTGAAATAAAAAAACTAAGGATCAGAACTACTTAGGATCAAAATTAAAGCAACTTCCTCAAGGAAATTCCTTGTGAGTAGAATAATGTAGTAGAGAAGGAAATGGTAATTTACTTGAAATGTTTTTCTTTTTTCAGGGAGGAGGGTGGGGGTGGATAGGGATACACAATCTTGATGCATTGGGATTGCTGTAGTGAATTACACTGACAAAAATAATTTGTCATGGCCTCAGACGATCTGAGCTACATTTACAGATGAAGAGACTGACTGAAATATTCCCTAAGGTGCTGAAGCTTTCTTCTCTCACATCTGTTTCACTGGGCATGGGAGGCACAGCACACATGGGGATCTTGGCAAAAGATGTCAGGTGCTGCTGTGTTGTACCCAGCTCATTCAGATCTGGGTCTGGCCCTCAGAGTGCTGCACTCAGAGCAGTTTATAAGCTACATGGCAAAAATTCATATAGCACAGCTTGTTAGCTGAGGAGAACTCTTCCAAGTCCAGGAGTGAATGTGGAAAAGGTCACTAGAATATGTGGGTGTCCTGAAAGCCTAGACTGTCAAAATGTTAATGTGCAGTTTCAGTGACAAGAAATTACAGTTTTATATTTCTCTTGCATAGGTACACAAAGCTACTGTGCAGAAATGCAGACAATGTTTGGGTCCCTCTAGAAATCTGAAAACATTCCACATGGACTACAAAAGAGTCACTTATTTTATCTAAATCTAGGTGCCTGAAGATAAGTCTTAAATCCATACTTAGGTAAATCTATGATAGTAGATTGATTTTGCAGTGGTTCTGGGTAGCTGTGCTACTCTGGCAGTAGAAGCACTTTTACTTTAAAATATCTGTCCATTTGTGTCTTCCTGGTTTTGCATGGATTTAGATTATTTTAAAAATATTTTAAAAACTCTTTGAGGACCGTTATAGAAATGCTTTTTTATACTACCAAAGTTTTTTCCCAACAGTCTAACTAGAAATATTGAGCTTCTGTGAATACAGAGCTCTCTGGATTTACAGAAGAGAGAAAACCTAACAGAGATTTATTTCTTGCTTCCCTCAATACATTTCATCCAGGTAAGGAAACATGGAAAAAAAGTGTTGGGCCAGTATAAATGTGATAAGGCCTGAGATTGGCCCATAGTACAAATGAGAGATCAGAGAAAAAAATTACAATAATGCTAATATTAGTGTTAATGTTAAGCATAAAATAATTGCTCTGTTACAACACTATCTTTGTTTCCACAGGGAGAACTTTTACAGCAAAGATATCTGATGAGACTTGCATTAAGCTGCCAGTGCTGTCTAGTTTTTGTGCTGTTTAGATGCTGTTAATCCTAGCATGGCATATGACTGGGTACAATATTAGTTTTTAAACTGTTGTATGAATTACCTACAAGTGTGTAGGTAGGGACAGACTGACACTTGTACTTTTTTCATGCCTATGTCTAAGTAGACTTTGGAAGAAGCCTTTGATATTAGTCCCAATCATACCTTGCATTGTAGTGAATATTTAGGAAAATGACATTAATAGAGGTATTGTTTCTGGCTGGCAGAGTTGGAGGCTTCTGAGAAAAACACATGGTACTGAATGAGGAAGTTAAAATTCTCTGAGAACTAAAATACATTTCTAATATACTTCTCTTATTATTGCAATACATGGATGCATAATTATGCCTTTTACAGCAAATTCTGTACATCCTGTTGGGATCAATCCAAACAGTCCAGTTATGTGTTTCAAACAGTATTTGTCTTCTGCCCTTAAGGAATTCTCTAACACCAATCTCAAAGCAATATTCACTTTTCACACACCTCACAATTGGGGGGTGAATTCCTGCTTGCCACGGGTTTTTTCATCCACTGCCCCTACTAAAACAAACTTCCTGTGTACAGTACTGAGTGCTAAAACAGATGAGGCCTAACTCAGGTCTAACTTTTGTCCTGGCTAGTGTTGTCAAGTTTACCAAAGCAAAACCTGAGAAAGCAGCTGTGCTGTGCTGCTTGGTGGAAAATTATATATACAAGGGTCTGCTGACAACAAAGTGTGCCTGCTGTGCTATGCATTTCTGCTTTGGCACCTCACTCTTCCAACCTATTTGGCATGACAGGCTTGACATGTCAGGATGTCTCACCGTGTCAGCTAAAAGGAGAGTGATGGCTGAAATGGGGTGCACTGCAAGCTGCCAACAGATGAACAGCTTCTCTAAGGCCAAGGCTTTTTTCCTTATAACAGTCCATCTGCCTAGATTGAGTGTGTTGCAATCAGCTATTTTAACAGTACACAGTTTCACAATGAAGTTTCATTTGGACATAAAAGAGGAAGCAAGTTCAGCGTGTTGCAGTTCAGTCAGTTATAAAACCCCCTCATCTCCTAAGGGACTTCCTTTCTATACTTCTTTGCTATAGAGGATTAGAAGTAAAACAGATGTTATCTTAGAAGTGTAATTAAAAAGGAAATAAAAACAGAACATTGCATTTTGGGGTAGGACAGACTCACAGGAAGCTTCAAACTAGTAGAAGACATCATTTTTTCTGTGCCTGGTCAGCTGCTCTATCTTCGAAGGTAAGAACTAAAATATACTACACATTATATAAATGTGGGAGAATGTTGTCCTTGCTTATCAAAGTGGTTTGGTCCTGTTTGTGTGGCACCACAGCTGATAGCTGGTAAAATGAGGGTGCACTTTTTCTGTTTTGATGCACATGTGTCTGCAGTGTCTCAGCTTCTATCCACAGACACTTTCTGCTGCCTTAAGAAGTGATGAGAACATTTCTAAGGTGCCATTTCACAACCATGACAAACTGTGGTTGCAATGAGACTTCAAAATGAAAACAATTTTTTTCCTCTGATACTTCTAAAGACTTCATACATTCAAACTAAACAGGTTTTTACTAGCTCTGTTGCTTTTATCATAATTTAGATATTGTTATTGAAATTTCTGTGCGTGTTACTATACGTCTAAGTAATGTCCTCCAACTGGAGTACTCTATTTGTAGATTATAAATAAAAATAGGCACCAAAATTGATGAATATGGGCATGATACTTAAAAAAAAATTCATAAAAAGAAAGATGAGACTTCTCTGAAAACACGATGATGTTAAAAATTATAAACAAAGAAACTTTATGATTGCATTTTTTCCAATTCTTAGTGAATTTCCTGGTTTGCTGCAAATGCACAGTTCGACTAGGGTATACATGCACAACATGCCTCCTGTCGCCTTGTTTTTATGCTCTACAGCAAATGTGACTAACATTTCAATGCCTTTTTGTGGACCATTTCCTTCACTCCTTCTGGGGAACACCTTCAGCCTTTTCTGTCTTTCATTTAGACTTTTTATTTCTAGAAAATACATTCTCTTCTGTAAGAGTTCACGTGGATTTATTGCCTCTTTACTTCAAATGCCTAGTTTCCAAATGTTGCAGTACACGTAGCTCAGTCATAACAGCTAACAGTTCATTAAAATTAACACAGACATCCAGAGACATGAAATTATTTCCATCCCAGGAAGAAAATGATAAGAGCACAGGGTAGAATTATTATGTTGTCAAATCTTTCTTATGAATGTGGAGCCTGATTCTTTCCTGCCTCAGATTTCATGCTGTTGTTTACAGCTGTGGATATGAGATGTAAAATGCTATATAACCAGACTGATGGGGTCCTAAACCTTTGTATAGGCATAGGTGATGAAGAAAAGTATGGAAAATGATGAACCAGGCTTGGTCTGTATGAAGTTTCAAGGAACTTGAACTGATAAAACAAACTTGGGTGGAAAACTTTGAGAGCTCAAGAAGCTATATTTACCAACATAAACGTCTCATTGTATTTTTATGGAAGCACGTCTCTCCAACTCAACTTAAAGATACAACAGCACTCAAAAAATACACTGATAATGTACTTGTTTCTAAATGAAAGAAGCTGAATGCTCCTGAAACTCATTGTCATCCATTTAGCATGATCAAAAATTGGTAGGCATTTGTATGACAGGAGCATTCAACAGGATAGTAGACTTCTTGGGGAAGAGGTCTCCTCTCTTGCTTTCTTTAGCCTGTCCTTCCAGCAGATTCCCTCATACTCTTGATATACAGGATTATTATTGTCTCAAACCTACTTGTTTCCCTTGAACCTGCCTACATTTCCCCAAGGGTGAGGTATTCCAGCTTTTCTGCATCTCTTCACCTGCTGACATATTAATAAAGAAGATGAACAGGGCTTATGTTTTCTCCTGTGGGAAGACCAAAAGATCAGAGTGAAGTGTGATGTGAGGAAGGGACAAGAGTGGTTTGACTGCTTAAAGAGCCTCATGGTGCAGCTCTGTGGGCCCCAGACCTTCTAGAGCAGCAGCAGCAGCAGCAGCAGCAAGGAGAGGAAGTGACAAATGTAGTGGGCAGCATTCAGATGCTTGTGCAAAACTACCCCCCAACTATTCATCTTCTCTGCTGTGGGCAAAGTGAGCCACTCCTACATCAAACAGCAGCCACTGCTATTGTAGAATCGAGTCAGAGAGCAGCATAAATTGGAAAGATCCGGTCCAATGTTTCATGGGAAATATGAGATTATGTAGAACCTTGTCAAACCCATCTTGAAAACATCCAGTGAAGGGGACTCCACCATGTCTCTGGGGAGGTTGTTCCAGTCAATGATTGTTCTCACTGTAAAAAAAAATCCTTCTTATATTGATATGAAGCCTCTTCCTTCTTATCCCTGGGAGGAATTAAAAACAGGTGGATGTGGCACTTGGGGTCATGGTTTAGCAGTTAACATGGTGGTGCTGGGTTAAGGGTTGGACCTTATGATCTTAAAGGCCTTTTCCAACCTATGTGATTTTGTGATTCTATTCCAATGCAACTTGTGCTCATTGCACTTGTCTTCTCCGTGTGGCTGCTTGTGAAGAGAGAGCCTCTGTCTTCCTTGCAGCTGCAGATACGGGAATACTATGATGAGCTGTCCCTTCCCCTGGTCTTCTTTTCTCCAGGGAGAAGAGTCCTACTCCTTCAAACTTTCCTTACAAGGCAGCTTTTCCAGCCCTCTGATCATATTCTTGGCCCTCCTTTGGACCCTCTCCAGTCTGTCCACATTTTGTTTGAGTTTTTTGGGACCAGAACTGGATGCTCCAGGGGCAGCCTGACAAATGCTGAGTGGGAAGGTCCAGTCTCTATCTCAGCCAGCTGTGCCCCAGTGGGTGCAGGGATTGAATTAAAACCTTTACTGGCCAGGACCTGATTTTCCTCATTGCTGCAGCCCTGCTCTGCTGGGTCGGGGTCACCTTGTTGTGCACCAGGGCCCCCAGGTCCCTCTCAGCAAGGCTCCCCAGGCACACATCCCTGTGCTGGGATCTTTGGTTGTGTCATCCAGGGCTCCCTCTTGCCTTTGTTAAACCTGCTGCTGCTATTGCTGGCCCTCTTTGCAGCCCTTGCAGGTCTCCCTGTAAAATATATTTATTTCACCATGCAATTTGGTGTCATCAGCATTACCCAAGCCAAATGGGGTGCAGATACCAAAGACCTGTAGGTTTCAGGCATTAAGGAGAGGCTCTATTTACCCGTGTGCACAGCTCATTATACTGCCTTCTTCACTATCCTGGTTTCCCCACACTGGCTGTGCTGAGGCTTCCTGGGAGCTGTTCCACACTAGCCCCAGGGGAAGGTGAGATATAGGTCCTGCAATACATGTAAGATTGCTCTACAGACTGTCCTGCTTGCCAGCACTCTTGCATGTGTGTCTGGTAATCTGAAGTGGATCCCACACCTCACTGCAGGGATCTATCTATCTCCACAAACTGAAAAAATATCTCCTAAAATAGGGAAAAATACAGACAGATGCATAGGAATTGAGTTTCCTCGAGACAGGGAGATTGTCATCTAGGATCCCATCCAGTAAATCAGCTAGAACTCAAGGTATACCCTGAGATAAGAGTTGAGCTCCAATCCCCAGTAGCACAACTTTAATGCCATTCATAGCCCTGTCAGGGATCTGAAAACCAGACATACCCAACACAAGCTTGTCTCTTCTGTGAATTTCCATCCCTCCTTTTGCAATGCAGAAGAATGTCCCTTTCCCTACTGAGCTGTGATCCCAGCTGGCACTCTGTTCTTTGCATTCACTCTAGCAACTTTTCATCTTGCTTAGGTTTTTGAACAGGACACAATTTATCATATCTCTTTGTGCACACTTTTCAGGCTTTCCATAAGTGTTTTGCTTATCCTGAGCCAAGAACTCCCATTCTGTTTTCCTGCTCTCAGACTGTAATCTGAGATCTTTATGCAAACATTGGCACTGTCTACAAGCATTACAACCTAGCAAATTTGCTGCCACACGCTGGTAATACCCCTGGATTCTCCATGTGACCTTAAACATTCATCCTGCCTTCAGGCTTTTCTTCTGCTGAAGAACTGAACAAAAGCCTCCAGCAAGACATATGAGTTTTTAAGATCATCTGACTGTAATAAATACTATGTCAGACAGTAAAGACAGTGTAAACCTGACAGTCTTCTCCTTCTATCTCCACTAGGCTTAGATGGAATGTAATCAATGCCCATTGCCAGGGCAGTAGCAACACAAGGAAAATTCTTTTTGTTCACCTTACATGCAAAATATGTCAGATCAGAAGTGTAAAAGGGACTGGTTTTCCTTGTGCAACAAAAAGTTATGCAATTATTTCCAGGCAGATGTAAGTGAAATCTGGATTTAAGGAGCGTGAAACCCAAATATCGAAAGACATCAGATATAATCTCTGTGCCCTTGGAATCCTGGTGTATGTGTGTCTGTGGCACGGAGAGGGGATTAAGGGAAGAGGCATGAGAAAGCAGAATCAATGAAAACTTCAATCCTTATCAGATTTAAAATGCAAAAATTCAAGGTGGCACAGTTGCATGACTGTTGGGGTGATGGGATAATAACTTGACAGAGATATATATTATATTGTGTACTAGGACAAGAAACACCACAGCTACATGCACCTCCCTTTTGCATTCATGCTCAGCATTCCCTATCAAAACTTCAGTGGGATTTCCTTGCAGAGCTGGGAAGTGCCAGATTCGTGTGGCAGCCTTTGCCACCTTCAGAGGGTAAGCTTGGAACTCATTGAGAACACACAACTCTGAGCACAAGGGTACCCTAATACTTTTGAATTTGCCAATTCTTTTGTTTCCACTACTGTCTCAGTGTGCTCCAACACTCTTAAAATAAACATAGCAGAATGCAGTGCAAAGAAACGAAACCAATGGTTTCATTTCCCTCATGCACCACCTTATGGCAGAAACAACTCATATCTGGGGAGCAGGAAAGACCAAAGTGTCACATGCTACCTGAACACAACTGCCTTTGCCTATGCTGGCTGAGCAGCGGACAGCCCATAGGTTACATTTCCACTCGTTTCTCCAAATCCACATTAAAAAATAACATGGGAATAAATGTCTAACAGTTCCAGATTCAAGCTAGCCATGGCTAGTGGTGGCTTATAAAGACACCTGGGCCATGGATGGGAGGGAAAGGGAACAGCCTTTGCAAAAGCAGGGAACAGAGGCAGAAGAGTTGATAACCTGAGCATTTGGCAAAGGTTTCTCTGGGGGCACCTCAATTACAGCTAAAAGCCAAAGCAAGACACAGCAGCATACTGCAATGACTGCCAAGCCCCAAACATGATTTTTCCCCCTTCTGTGTAAATAGGTCACCTTTAATTAAATGTTACTGCCTGTGGGAAATCTCACACAACCGGCAGCAACAAAGAGAATCCAGGGTCACCAAAGCAAGTTTGGACACATCTAATTCCCATTAATATTTCTGCCTGAAGGAAAGTTATTTTCTCTTCAACTTTCTTTTCAACCTTCTTCATGGCGTGGAAGTGATTCCCTCCCCCCAGGGAAAGTCTTTTCTCACACTGCCTCCTCCCTAACATCTGTGTAAAGTCTATATCCATGTTTAAGCAGGATTTAGCCAACAATTATTAGCGCAGCATTTTGCACTAGCAACTGCAACATATGAAAGTTTTACTAAGAAATTAGAGTCCCTTCACTCTTGAAAAAGACTATACGTAATATAGAAAGAAATAAATTATTTAAATAATTTTAATTTTAATTTATTTTTACTTCAAATCTACTTTCTTTTTGCTGGACCAAACAATTTCTTTAGAACATCTTTTCCATTGATTGTATCCTTGACATCTGTTGAAAAAAAAAGACAGATATGGATTTAGAGCAAGTTTTTTTGGTAGTGAAGCTGTTAAAGCTTGGGCAGAACATTTACTGATGTGCAGCATGTGTGTCCTTGCTGGGAAATCCTGTCTTTAATTACTAACATTTCTGTGCAGCTTCTGGGTCTGAGCTGCCTGCCCAGAGAGTGGAGAGTGTTAGTGACTGCTGGAACCCGACTGTGCCTTTGCAGAAATTCAACGAAAACTGATTCCAGAGCTGTGGTTTGACTAATCACACAGTCAAGGAGTGAGCTGGAGTACTTCTGAAATGTGCACTTTCCTATGTATTGCACTGGAATCTCTCTATTCAAAAGTACCCTGCAGATATCTATATCTAGAATCTAGTTTAAGATCCTTTTATAGCAACTGGAGAGCGATAAGCAAATCTAGGGCACAATTCATTTCATTTTGATTTAGGTGTCTAAACCAGGCCAGATGAATCATGCCTCCAAAAAGTATTGCTTTTTCTACTTGAAAATTGACATTTTCATGTGTAAAAGGTAGAGACAAGTAATTCCATCCCGATTACAATGCAGACGTTCAGAGTGCAAATTTAACCATCTGAGATTTTTTAGTGAAAAAGGAACCACACCTACAGTTGTTGATTAGTCTGGAACAGAAGGGGTGATACTCTCAATATGAATCTCAAATCGTCATAGTTCAGAGGCAGCTGACAAACCACACACAGCAAAAGTTGTTTCAAATCATATGAGAAACACGGGGAAACCCCTGGCTTCCTAATGAACTCCAGGACAAAATTAGATGTATTTAAGTATATGCTATCACAGCAAATATTACATAAAAAAAGACTTCTGGTCCCTCTCTGCACAACTCACTTGGACTGCATCTGATGCATAGGATGTACCATACTTATGTTATACAAAATGTGCTTTGGTGAGATTCAGCACAACAGGGAGACTGGCTGATCACTTCAGGCACTGATCCATGTCCCCTAGTAAGGCAGAGACTCTTGTTCATGTCCAAATTGGAGACATCTCTTTGCAGCTAGTAAGAGACCGGTGGCTGTAATCACAGCTCAGTGAGTTTCAAATGAACTTTTTGTAATTAATTTCTTCTTGTCATTTTTGTGTCTGCTGGTGGTTCCTTTCCCTTGGAGAAGGATGCTGTTGGAAGGTTACCTTCACAGAATCACCTACCTTTGGGAAGACCTGAACCCCGAGCTCTGCAAGAGTTTGCCTGATGAAGGGGTGTATGAAATGAAGTCCATTAATTATTCTTCCACAGGCGAAGCACAAGTTAAAAGCGTCCTTCAGAGATGCAGATCTGCTGGCAAGTGCATTTCCTCAGTCTGCTCTAGAGGCAGCAAGCACAGCAGAAGGCAGAAGGATAATCTCCCACAGCCTGTCCAGCACCACACGCCCACAGGGCAGCCACCTCCAGCTCCGCATGTCTGTGAGGAGCCGACAAAGAAAGTCACCTACCTGGTCCCACCTTCCTGCAAGAGCATTTGCAAGAACTACAATGACCTGCACATAGCTGGGGACTACGTGGTGCCAATCAGCTCGGTCACGACGGATTTTGCCTGTGACAGCGGCCTAGGGCCCTTCCTGGAGTCCTCGGAGATTCCCCCGGCCATGGAGTCGGTGCAGGGTGCCCCCAGCAGCGAGGCCGCGCGCAAGCCGGCCCAGGGCAGCTCCGCGTGCTGGCGGCTGCCGAGCCTGGGGCCGCACCTGCAGCCCCTCTCCGACTCTGCCCTCAACGCCTACCTGGAGCAGAAACTGCTGGAACTGTACAGGCAGTACATCATGGACAGCACGGCTAACAGGGCATCCCCCACCCAGATCCTGGCCTCGGAGCTGATCATGACCAACGTGGATCAGATCAGCATGCAGATATCGCGGGAGAGGAACATGGAGACCGTCAAGGCCAAAGACATTGTCATCAGCCGCTTCCTGCAGATAGCCAGTGGGAAGATCTCCTCAGAAATGAGCACACCCACTCTGCATATCTCCCAGTATAGTCACATTAATGCTTAGTGTTTGAATGTTAGAAAGTTTTTATGTTCTTCAAAGTCAGTTTTTAGTTTAAGATACTTTCAGCTTAATAAAAATGTATTTACCATCCTCCACTTAAATAAAACTCTCCAATACATATTAAATAAGTAAAACAACCTGTACTCCTGTGCTATGCAGCTCTTTTGTGGACCAGTAAGGTTTTTTTCTTTTAAGTGTTTTTAATGAACCTCCGACATTAAAAAGGTTTCACAGAAAAATGACTAAGGGCATATCAAACTCTTCCAGGTGTTCGCTTTCTTCCCCACATACTTGATGTATCCTTTCAAATTTCCTCTCTCTAGCATCTGCCCTTCTACCTCTGGGTCCATGGTTGTGCAGACTTACACTCCTGCAAGGACAAGCAAGCACAGTGATGGTACAGCCACAGCCACAGAAATACAGAATTTAGAATGTCCTTTAGGGCATTACTTAGAACATCCCTCAGAGAAGGTTTTATAATTTGTTTGTAAAGATATTAAGGGATAGACACTTTAAAGCTCTTTCTATGCTAACCCTAATTATTTAATTGGTGTCTTCCCGTTCAAGAGTTTCCATCCCTTTTTGTGAAGCATGAGCTCTGTTTCCAGAAGCAGAAATTCTTGTTTCCAACCAGACAGCATCCACTGGACTGTGTGTGTAAACCTGTGTGCTTTGCACTGACTTGAGCCCTCACAATGAGCCCTGGGGACCTGTGATCACAGACAAACACCCCCTTTGCCAGGTGCTTCACACCTGACACTGTGGAGGGGTCGTGGGGGCAGCACTAGTAATAAAGGGAGAAGAGGAAGGAGAATTCACCTTTGTTATGAGACTTGCATGTTGAAGAAAAAAGGCTACTCCAAAGTCCATTTCATTAATGTGAACAGTGCCCTGGAATGCAGAAGAAAAGCTGAAATGGAGCATTTGACACCTTTGCTGAATACTCCTTTTGTTACGATTGCTGTATCATAGGTCAAGGTCATTTGAACTTGATATATTTCTGATAGAAGGTCCTATTTTGTAAAATCTCACCAAGCCTTAGAAAAGAAGAAAAAAAACAATAACCAAAGCTGCCTCATGGCAAGAGGTGGTATACCTACTCTGAGTGTTCATAATGTGTAATGTATTGACAATGCCAACCCGTCATTGGTTGAAATTCTGAATATCATAATATGAATAGCATAATATCATAATATGAATAACATAAATACTAACTTTAACTATATATTTATAAAGTGATCTCATGTTATTGTTTCCACAGTGTTGTTTTGGCTTTTGTGTGCTTCCCCCGTACCCCCCACCCCCATTTATTTATTTATATATTTTAGTTAAGGCAGGTTTTTATGTATATTTCAAAACAATTATAAGGTGATAAACATGTCAGTTTATTCTGTTGCTGTTGGTTTTCCAGAGATTACTGGGATAGCTCAGCATATTTTCCTGCATGTGCAGGTATACAAAAAAAAAAGTTTCCATGAGAACCTGTGATGCTTAAATCCAGAGAGCGTACCTCTGTTGCCATAACAGCCTACCCAAACACTATTATTCAGCAATTCAAGACAGATAACTTCTGGCATGCAATATTTCTAGACTATGATCAAATGCTATTTACAAATAGAAAAAAAAGGATATTTTTAGGGGAAAACAACAATCATGGTAATGCATAGGCACACAAATACATTCTGCATGCAACATCCATTACCAACAACCTGGAAAATGTCTTCCAGAGGAGAGCAAAAGCATGGAAATGTAACAGTTTTTATACCCTACAGATACAGATTCAGGCTTTTCAAAACACGAGGCTTTTGTTCATGCCTATTGACATTCACATCACTGAGTTTCAGTTGCAAAAGATGTAATGGAAAGCAACTTGCAGAGTTGAATGCGTAAATCAATACCCTTGCTGAAAGATCTGACTCCTTCATCAGAGGACACAATCGATTCTCGCACTCAGCTCTCCCCACCCCACAGACCTCGTCCTGGGCAAACAAAGCAGCATTTTATCGTCTCTTACTCAGAAATCCCAATCATCATTTCCCCCCAGACGCGTGGGCAGCACCTGCTCACCACGTCCTCTTTCTCAGAACCGAAGCAGGAAAGGGAGGGCAGCTGGGAGAACAGGGGCCAAGAGCTCTGCCCAACCCCAGGGGGAACCTCCCACAGCTGCTGTGTCAGGGGCCCGCAGCCAGAGCCAGTGCTCAGAGAACAGCAGTGCAGAAGAACAACAAACCTTAAATGTACAAAAGCAGGCTCATGCATATGAAGGGCATGTTTGATATTTATCAGTCAACTACAAACAGTTCCATTCTCAGGCAGCTTTCTTCCAGACAAATCAGTTACTGCAGTCATGCTGACTTTCAAGGAAAGATCCTATTTTGTATTGTCAGACAGGCATTACTAATTTTATTTTATTTTATAAAATGGTCATAATCATTGCAGAAGCTGATTTATTCTGGAAAGACAGCATCAGCCACTTCTTCCCCACATTTGGTTATTTTTTTTCTCTGCCTAAATATAAATGCCCATTTCACTTTGAGCTTTGTAGTGTACCTGTTTCTCGCAGGAATTACCTCCCAGCCACATCCCGTTATCTGAAGCAGCTTTTGGATTTCAGGCAGTTTCTACATAAACAACTATATCTTATTTTCCACTATACTCAGATGAAAGTGCATTTGTATCTCTGTCCTTCTTCCATTTAAACCTAATCTTGCTCTGCAAAGGTGCCTCTCTGGTTGTGCCTGTTTCCTCCTGAAAGCACTTGGATAGCAATTAGGCTGCTATTACCATGACTCAGGTTGTTATCTAAAGCGATTATCTTATTCTCCCTCCTTGTCTCTCTCTCCCCCACACCTCCTCTTCTGCCTCAGGGTCATGCATTTAAAGGGAGAGATCCCAATTTTTTAGTAGCTCTCTTAAATAACAAATTTTTAGTCAAGGGCACATAATTTCTTGACATGAGCTTATCAAAGTGCTGATAGAAGCCCTAGTGTCTGAGGAGTGTGTGTTGGAGAGGAGAGTTCTTAACACTATGGCTACTTTAATATGACTAACATAATTTAAGAAGGCAAAGAAAATTGCAATGAACATTTCAGTAACTCTGTGGTTGATATTTTGACCAAGAAGCTGTTCTCAGAAGGATCATTTACAGCCACCTTCAGCATATTCCAGCAGCTTCCTTAGGCCTTTTTTTGCAGAACATATTACTCATTGCTGACATGATTACAGCAGGTAGGAATTTTATTGTTTACAGTGTTGTGACTGTGTCTCCAAGAGTCTGAGCCCATCACTGTGGCAGATGAACATCACCTGTGGACTCCAGGAAGGCTGCATGTGTAGTGTGACAAGAAAAACCCTTGGCAGAGGGAGAAAAGAGAGGGAAAAGGAGTTTGTCAAATTTGTTGGAACCTGTAGGGCCTTTGGTTTTAACCCCTTTGCTGGCTCTGATTTCTTGTCTGCACCAAGAAACATTAGAGGGGAGAAAAATGGATATAAAGTGCAGGCTGGGCTTTGTGCTGAATGTGAAAGAGTATTTCATGCTCTAGTTGTTAGGTTCAGATGAAGGCAAAACGCCAGGTGTCTAAAACTGAAATAAATGAAGTTCTACAGTGCTAACTCCACCTGCCATATTGCTGGTATTTCACCTTGGGGAAGCTGGGACCTCCCAGCCCCCCAAGGTGCATTTCATTCCCCTTCTACTGTCCTTTCAAAGACTGAAGCAGCGGGGGTTTATTTAGGACTATCCCTTCCCTGAGCTTCCTCCTACCACAGGTTTCTCTCTTGAGGTAGGACCTGCTGAGATGTAACCAGCTGCCAGTGTAAATGGCTTGGGCAGGAGGGGGGAAAAGGGACTGCAGGTTTTGTTACCTTGATTATCAGAATTGCTGTAGCATATCTTGCTGGTATGGACAGTATGGACTGGGAGGCATCACTTGCTCTCCCAGATTCGGGAGGGATAATTAACAATTCAGGGAGATCAATCACCATGTTGCAGTGACATCTCACTGCAGATTTTAAACCAATATTGACACATGAAAGGACCCTAACTTGCCACACACCTCATTAAATGCAACCTGTGTGTCTGTGACAGCTGCTGTGTGTGTCTGCTTGGCACCTCTCTGTTCACAGTCACCTCATACAACAGCTATGGACAGTGCCCAGAAGGGACATGATTTTCTCCATCTTCATTAATTACATAGAATGTGAGCACAACAGCAGCTTAAATCAATGCATTGGCATCCACATTGACAGGGCTGGTCTCCAGCTGGTGGAGCCATGTCAGCTAACATGGACTGAGATCTTGTCTGTGTTGTGCTGGTAAAATCATCACTGTCTTTGAAGAGCATTTGCAGTTTAGAAATATGTAGCAGAATATGACTGTCACGTAAAGGAACAGAAGTTTAGGTCAAGCCAGGATTACTCTGTGCACTGCAGCGTTACTTCTGCTTCTGCTGTACTGGGAAGAGCTGGCTTACTGTCTCCCAGGCATTTCTGCTGACAGGATTAGGATGGCTTTTTGGAACATTAGGCAGGCTTTGAAGGGCTGAAGGGAGCAATGTTCCCGAGGCTCATTCTCAGACCTTCTTACATCTCTTCCAGGGCAAGTGCTGAATGAACTACCTTGCTTGAAGTGGAAATCCCCTCTAGGAGTATTAAAAGTGCTTCATTTTGTTAACATCTGGTTATTACTGAACTCTGTGCTGCTGTCCTTCACCATGTGACACTTCTGCTTTAGCTTTCCAAAAAGCTGGTCACTGAGAGCTCCTGCATTTCTGCCATGTCAAAACCTCCAGGACTGCCCCAGCATTTCCCTCCATCCTCCCACCATGCAACCCTACATTTGATGATTTTTCAAGCTACACTCCTGTGTTCTCTAACACCTCTTGCCCCTAAAATCCCCCCTCACAAGATGATCCTGGCTCCCCTAACAAACAGAACAACCAGTACAGTATGATGGCAGAGTCAGATACTGATCATCTGCAGGGAACAACTGGCAAAGGGAGATGGGGAGAGCTGGTGATGGCCTGAGTTCCTGTGGGAGAAGCGAGGGACTCCTGTGAAGGTGGAGGAAGCCCTTGCAGAGCTGAGTTTGTGAAACACACTGGGAGATGGTAGGGAGCTAAGGAAAGAGGTTTCACAATTTTCCCAGTGAAGACAAGCCTGAGGGATGGCAGCATTTCCAGCCACTCCCTGGATGGAAGGAGTGTCTCTGTACTTAAACGACAGCAATCTCCCCAGCTCCACCCGTGGCATTTTTCAACCATAAAGAGCTGTAGAATCCCACATGGGGTTTCGTTCCTTCTCTCTGCAGCCACATGTGGGCAGGGGACACAAGGGGCCTCTGGCCACAGCAGTGCCCATCAGCTGTGCTGGACAGAAGTGTTCCAGCCTCACTCCTGCTCCTGGGGGTGACACTGGGGGCTGCAGGAGCTGCTGATGCTCCTGCAGGAGCAGTGGCCACCCAGACACTCCACAGCCTTCCTCCAGACCCCCACACTGCCTCACTCAGCTCTGACCACCAGGTATTTCCCTCCTTTACTGAACTTTGCTTGTTAAACACAAAGTGGGATAGGAGCCCTTTCTTAAGAACAAGCAAATGGGAATGGGAAAGACAGGAATTAGGGTTGGCTTTTTTTACAAATTATTTTTTCTGTAACCAGAACTAGACTATAAGAATAAAATATCAGTTGGCAGAGCTGATTTTGGTATTTCCATTGATGCAGTTGTCCAATGTTCATCTTTACACACAAGCTCGCTTGCCTGAAAATGGATCCTGTTTGGAGTGTAGGGATGGAACAGGATAAAAAACAAACCAGTAATAATTTGATCAGTGAAATTTTAACACAGGTAACACATTCCAATGCATTTCTACATTGAAACCATGAAAGAAAGAAAGAAAGAAAGAAAGAAAGAAAGAAAGAAAGAAAGAAAGAAAGAAAGAAAGAAAGAAAGAAAGAGAAAGAAAGAAAAGAAAGAAAGAAAAGAAAGAGCTTAACAAATGTAGGCTCATCAATTTTAAGAAAGAGAGGTCAGAGGTTTTCAGTTCCAGCACTTTTGAACCAAGTAATCTCAAGGTTTAGTTGACCTATTTAGCAAAAGCTGGCTGCAGTGTCACTTCAGAAGGCCAGTGCTTGACTAAAGTACATTCAAGGCCATGAAAGTATACAACTCAATTTGCTATTAAGACATTCAATTTTATATAAAGCTTCACAGTTCATTATACACATATGTGTGACTGGGATTGGGAGCAATGGTAGAAAGAAATTTATTAGTAGAAAAAAGAACTAGTTAATTATTTTTAATTCATAGAACTAATTTTTGCTTCAAACTATTTTTTTCAAACTCATAGCATCAAATTTACAGTTGTATCTCCAATGAGGCTACCAGGCTCTTTGTATACAATTTGCTTTATCATCTTCTCTTAGCAACTTTGATCTCTGAGTGATTAATTTAATTTCCTTTCCTCTGGTCTTGCTATTTTCTTCCTCTGTTACTTTACTCTTTACTTGGATTTATTTGGATGCATCCCATTTATTATTTGGATGCATCCCTTTGGTCCAGACAACGCATGATGTGCTCTCCTTTGGCCTAAGGATGTCACAGACACATTACACAACTGAAGCAATGGTGATAGAGCAGCTCTAAGGTAGATTTTTTCCCCTTCATCCTACTTTTAGTTCAGGCCTTGACCAGAGAAACTGAAATAAGAAGCTAGAGGTTTAGTCATTGGAAAAACTATTAAAATGAATTGATTAGAACAACATAAGCTTCTTAAAACAAAGCTTATTTCTATTAGTTTATGACCTATTGAAAAAAAAAAAATCCAGACTGAACATAGAATCCAGAGTACTCCTGTGGAAAACAGAAGGTCTATTAATAAGTGTACTTTTGAAGACTGGAGCAAAGCAGAATAGTGCCTGATAGAATCACATTCATTAAATCAATTTGAAATTATTAAAATGATAGATTCATCCCTTTGTAAAATAATACATTACCTTTCAGTCAGGAAAATGATTATTTACTAATTATTTAATCATATTTCTAAGGTACTAGTGTAAAAATCAATTAATCTGATATCAGCTGTCATTACATACATTTTAAAAGTTATTGAACCACTGATGTATATAAATAGGTAATTGAAGATCACAGGCAGCTATAAGAAGATAAACCAGTTTGAGATTACATTCTGTTTGCATGCCAGTTGTCATGTACCGTGAAATGAAGTTCATCAGTGACCTGTTTCCTTATTCTGCTCACATGAGCAACAGCATATGGAAAAATCCATGAATCGTGTTCTTTTATATAATGAAGTCACACAGCCTCTGATCCTTGACTGTTAGATATGACTGACATATTTTAAAAAACAGTAAAGCAAAAGAGGAGGAAAAAAAGTATGATCTTTCAAATACAAATTTAGAAATAATATTTAAAAGCCAAGATTTGTTATCGACAGGTTGTATCATCTTGCCTCCAATTAAATAGTACTTTTCTTTGCAAGTCATGACCCCAGTGGACTAAGTTATGAAACAAAGTATTACTCATTTTAAGTAAGGTGCCAGCTGCAAACCTTTAAAACAAAGAAAGAAAATTTATCCAAACTATATGAACAGTAACTTCAGTGATGTGACTCAAACTGGGAGAGAAGCTTTCTGTTAGACGTGCCAAGTAAGATTGGTGCTTTCACAATGAGACATTCAAATCTCATAACCTTTGTGGTAGTGTGTTTCCATGCACCATTTGTTATTGTATTTATTTATTTATCTTGTTTTGATAGATGGAATAGGGTAAGGCTGTGAGGAGATGGAACACTCCATTTTTATTCATATTTGATGATATGAAGGCAGGATAGCAGCGTAGGAATTAAGAGAGAAGAATGACGTGCTCAAAACAAGGAAATAGTAAAACAATTTTGTAGAAGCATGGGGAAGGCATCCTTGAATTAATCAAGGATGTTTTAGTGCTTCAGAATGCAGAAGCTGAGAACTTGGCAAGAGCCATCTGTGTCTGTTTATGGACACCATTTGTAACTGGCATGAGGAATAAACTTAAGGTAAAAGGACAACTGAAGATGTAGTTATTGTGAAACCAAATGGAATTAAAGGGCTTTTTTAAATTGTTGCTTAGACAGAATAGAATAAAACACTTTGTACTGTGAAGGTACTAATAAGAGAGAATTCAGGAGAAATACAAAAGAAATTATACTGAGGATATGAAGCCATGGAGACAGAGGACATTAAATTTAAAAAGGAGGGTGAAATTGTACAAGAAAAATGAGGGCATGAAAAGGTAAAGTGACATGGAATCAAAAGGTTAAAATGTAATTTTAATTTGGCATGCTCAACAGTTCTTTTATCAAGAAAAATAATGAAGGGGAAACAGGAAAAATTGTGACACTGGGTAAAAATGTGAAAGGATCTAGAGCTATGGTCAACAGAGTTGCAAAAGTAGAGTCTTTTGTCTAGGAAGACTTAGAAGTCATGGCTCAAACAGGGGAAATCAACAATTATGCTCATAGAAGAAAGGAAAGAGAACAGAAAGGAGATATCTTAAGATGAAAAAATGTAATTGAACTGGAAGAACGGGGTGGCCATATAAAAGTTTGCAGTACTGTTGGCTAGGGACAAGAGGGAAAAAAGCACAGAAAATAACAAGATAGGTAAAACACAAACAGAAAGAGATCAGAGGAGACCAGGGTTTGGTGAAATCAGCCCTGCAGAGCTGACTGGGGCTGCCCAGTGTGGGGTGAATTGTAGAGCAGAAGGGCTGTGTCAACACCTACCACAGGAACTGGAGGCAGAGACAGGAGAGAAAAAACGTAAATGAATGAAATTGGGGAAAAAGATTCATGAGTTCAGATCACAGGAATTAGGAGGCATGACGAGAGAAGACCTTAAAAAATTGCATTTAGATGAGAAGAAAGAGAGCAAAGGGAGAGAATGGAAGTGTTGAATAAGAGAGAAACCTGAGAGTCCCAGGAAGTCCTTTGATTAAGGATGCACAATGTCAATTTGCAAGGAAAGGCTGTTACTTGAGTACCAATTTCAAAGATACAATTCCTTAAGATAACTAAGAGCTGAAGGAAATGTCTAGAGGCTTCAGATGCATCCTAACTTTTATAAATGGAGTGGTTACTCCAGACATGGTAAGAGAACAAAGGGAAATAGAAATGAAGAAATGATATTGTTCTGATGTGACTTGCCATTCTGTATACACAGATTCCACTTCTTGGCTAAAATGCAGATTGCTACCTTTCAGCATTTCCTCTAGAGACTTTCCAACGGTGAATTCCAGATATCAGAGAGCCTTACAGCAAGTAAAGATGTCATGATGGTGTATGAAGAGTCTACTGAGCTATCTAGGACAAGAAGAGATACTTTCAATTTTATATTAGTGTTCCATTTCCATTTTACAGAGAGAATTAATAATAAGAAGAAAGGAATGAAGTTCAGAAGCATACCAGACATTATATAGAGAAAACCTTATATTCTGGGATAGGTATTTTTTGTAATGTTTAAATGGATTTTTGGATGAGAGCAATGATTTGTGCCTAGCCCTGAGAGTGGGCTCCCAGCTCGCCCTTGGGTAGGGAAAAATGGCAGCTTTCCCTCTTCCTCTTGAAGATGAAGATGAGAAATAGCCAGGTATTTCTTATTTCTTAGACACACTTAAAGGAGAACAGTCACATTGTGGGAAAGCTTTTCCTTGGCAGAATGCCCTGGAGACTGTTTTTAACCACTTGGAATTATTTAACTTTCCTTTACATGTAATGGGAAAACTTTTCCTAGACAGAATACCCTAGAGACTGTTTTTAACCAGGTGGAATTATTTAACTTTCTTTTACGTGTACTACATACCATGCCTGAGTTCTCTGCTTCTCATTTACCTCCCTCTGGCCTGGGTGACCTGATGTGTCCCACATGAGCACAGCTGTAGCATTGTTTGCATCTGCTGTAGTGGCAGCCAGAAAAACAAATGCATTTGAACAATCAGGCCTCTAGATTTCAGCTGTCTGGGGGAGTGGGGCATGGAGAAGCAAACAAACAAATGAAAATGCTTCAGAGCAGCTTGTCCTGATTAAAGGCATGCTACCCTGGGTGTTCAATTTTGTGGAACCCAATCCAGCATGCACATGGTCCTTACAGCCTACTGTGACTGTGGGCTGCTTTGCAGCCTTTGAAGGGACAGATTTACTCAAAGCATGGATTTTGTATTTGTCTCCATTTCTACATTAGTGGCAGCTGTAGCAATGCAGTTTGGAGGCAGTGAAATGGAAGGCTCTGTGTCCAGATCCATTTGCAAAAGGAAGACATGAATTTGTCTTTAAGGCAGAGAGAACTTTTGACACTGTTCTTTCATTGTGCAGACTGAGGGATGACCTAACTGAATTTTGAGATTTCACAGCACTTGATAAATGAAGATCAGTATCTTTGACTGAAAGAAGGGTCATAAATTTGGTGTTCCTTGGGTGGCAAGTCTTGTAAGGGTAACAGAGATTCTGTTGTGTAATTCTGAATTTCAATGAAACAAGGAGCCATGTTTGCTGCCTACCTTGGCAAATGCCTTATTGAAACAGAAGAAAGAAAACAAGATATTTTATTGGCTTTCACCTGTGAGCTCTAAGGGAAAAGGACAGGCATACAGCACTATAGGCAGAGAGCATACAGAAATCACTGTTCTTATTTTTTCTATGGATCTGAATTTGTAGCTGTATGCATTTTTACATAAGCTGTATATTATGAACAATATTTTGAAGCCATATTTAGTACTGTTCCTTTTCCATGTCTTGACTCGGGCTTAATTTTGAAGTCTTCCTGATGCACATCATTAGCCCTAATTTGAATCAGGGTTTTTTAAATCCTTTTTCAGTTTGTCTGTAAATTAGCAGAAGAAAGGCCCGATACATCTTGCATGACATATTTTGATGAATGTAAAATGTCATCTGGAAAGCTTCTTACTCCTTCAAAGTGGAATTAACTGTTCAAAAATACTCTCCAGAAATGGAAAACCTATTAGAGTGCCTATAGAAAGAAGTAGGAACTTGAACTGATCCATAGCACCTTGGGAAATAAAAAGACTTTGGATCATTGAACTGTCATCTCTTAATTGTATACTCCTGTTCCAGAACTCTCTGTGAAAAAAAGAATAGATAATTCCTCATTAAAAAGAATTATTTCAGACATATTAATTTTTTTTTTTTCATACACATAAAATAAAAGATGGTATGGGAATGGAAAGGGATTTTAACAGCCTTCCATTCTGCTAAGCAATTCTTCAGAAGTGTATTGCATTATGGAAAAGAACATAATTTAATTTGTCTGACCTACAAATTTTTCTCCATCTTTCATTAAATTTAATTGTGAATGCAGTTTTGTTCTATAAGAAATGAGAAGGAACTGCAATCTAAAGAAAAAATCATTATAAGGTGAAGATTGTAGGTAGACAATAACCACCAAGTATTTTTTGTGTCTAACCACAGGAATTAAAGCAGGCTCAAACTCTCAAAATAAAGTTAAAGTGGGTGATATTTAAGTCATGCCAAGGAAAGACAGCTGGGAAAAAAAACCCTTAAAAAGTTACTATCAGAACCCCTCCACATACATATTAAGTAAAAAATCTCTTCTTGAACTTTTCAGTCTTACATATTGAATTTATCTTTCACTATTAGGAGGGAAAACACAAGCTCTGCCATTATTTACAACAACATTTACAATTTATCTGGACTAATTGTGAAGCTGATATGCAAACAATGCTTGCAAACATGACAAGTATATAATTTACAATGTTTTATTCACAGGGCAGTGTGTACAACAAAGTGTGGGAATTCTTTTGCATGGCTTTTGCTTCACACCCAGGTGACTTTGGAAACTAATATTGTAAGTTAAATGAGAGACAGGATCTGGATTTTATATCTACTTCAGGTGTACAAGCAAGGTATAAAATAACCCCTGAAGATTAAACCTGTATATTGAATTATTTGAGTAAAGAGTTTTTAGAGAAGAGCAGACACATTTTTTGTGACAGTATTCAGTATCTGAACAATAAAAAGTATTCAATAATCCCCTTAAATAATTAGCTGGACAATCCCTGTTTCTGTTTGTGCTTGAAGAACATGCCGTGAGAATAACATTGTTTTCTTGCATTTATTTGATTGAAATGATATCTTAATGACTTCCTACTGGCATTTTATTCCATTGTGAATGGACTCTGACCAGCTCAGTGTGAGTTGTCAGCTGAAATTCAAGCTGTGCCCGCTGATTGACCACATCAATGGAGCCAGGGAGCATTGATTTCTTGTCCTAGTTGGAGGCTTTCCATAAGTTACCAGAACATCAAATCACTCAGAAAGATGCTGGATTGGATTAGGCAATTTTAGAAGATCTGAAACCTCACCTGGCCACACAAGCCCTTTGTGCAGCATCTTTCCAAAAAAAAAAAAAAAA